>JAEBDU010012021.1:0-17458 GCA_016802625.1 Heliconius numata
AATAGTTAATTATTACTAGCACGCCACGACATGCTTTTAATATTATTATTTATATTATCTTAATAGCTACGCATAATAAATAAAATTATTTTGTTTAATATCTACGCAACATTTGTTAATTTCACCTGCATATAGCAGAGTGTTAAGTCACTGCGTTCTCTGAGTCTCGTTTCCCGAATTCGTGTTATTGAGTCTTAGCTTAGGAAATAATTTATTCGTCCGATATTTCGTCTCAGTCGGAACTACTTATATCCACAATAATAGTATTTACAGTCACAATGGCCTCAATTAAAACAATTAATTTCAAAATCAATACAATCAATTGTAAATTTATACTAAATCTATCAAGAAAATTTCAATAAATTACAAAAAAATTGTTGAAGATTTTTTTGACTCATTAAAAAAATACTAGTTGGGAAGTATGAAGTAAGTAGGTATATAAGTTAAGTACTTACTAACTAGTAATTAACATTTTAAAAAAATCATTTTTTTACACATAAGCTTGCCATGTCATGCCTATTACCTTACAATGGGCGTACCGTACAATTAGCCCGGCGTGATAATTAAACAATTATTTTACATCATTAAGTTCAGGTGTATCATTTCATTAGAAATAACGTGGAAATATAAAAATATTCTTACATGTTTCAGGAAAAAGCGAATGGAAGTTATATAAAATTAAATATCTCGTTGGAATTTTTTAATAATAAATATTACTCTAATAGCCTATAATAAATAATGCCTGATGTATTTTACATTGGTATGGTTTTTTTTACTTAAAATCAGTTAAATATATATGTATGTATGTATTTTGTTTAAATAAATAAGCCGTCTGTCACAATCGATGTATTACGAACGGACAGTGATGGTAGTGGGTTTAAATTTATCTTAGGGGAAATTTATATTTATGAAATACATGTTTTTCGACCATAATGACACAACCTTTAAAATAGGCAGAAATTAGAGAACAGTGTAACTTCTTACAATTTAAATTTTTCTATCAATTTCTTTTCTAAGAGGACTAATTTAAAAAAATACCTTTGTGGCATAACAGGCCTCATTGTAGACACGGTCCGCATAGATGGTTGAGTGGTTCGAGGTGTGGTAACTGCTGAAGTCGGACTGCCTACCATGATTTCACCATCATCGTTGAACCTGAAAACGAAAAAATATTGGTTTAATTAAACCGAAAAAATCAAATATTTTTAAAATTCAGGTAAAAAACTCTCTAATTGGAAGCTCATCTAATTTAGTAAATTAAGTATCAAGATAGTAAAATTACTATCAATATAAATTTATAGTTTTAACTTCTGTAAAAAAATATTCATATTTCAATATTTATATTGGCACATAAAACTTCACATGTAATTATTGCATTGAATTTTCTTCATCATATTGCAGTAAGCAGCCATCGATGAAAATAAATAATTTCTGGTACACAATCTTTCTCCACCTTCGCACGCAATCCACGTGGGAATATTACTGACTTCTGTATTGTTTATAGTCTTGTGTAGTCAACTAAACATATAATTATAATGACAATATGCTTTAATATATAATAGATACGTATTACTCGTATATGGGTTATGTTTTTATTATGTTTCATATTGCAGCATTGTCGAGTACTTAATTGAATGTTGAGTGCCTATTATTATTTATTTGAAAATTGTTATTTCCGAAATTTAAAGTACCCACTTGAAATAAAAAAAATGGTTTAGTATTTTTTTATATGAGGGTTTCGAAATAAAATCATTTGAATAACATGCAACATAGCTATTGTTAAGTAAGATAATATAAAAAAATATATAACATAGTTTAGAACCTAAAATCACGTTTTTTTCAACAGAACGCGTAAATAAGACCAATGTAATGAGAGCAAATTTGATATGTTTATTAGTAGGCAGTCTAAGGTTCCATCAGCCATTTTCTTATTCCATCATCAAACCAGCTCGATGTTACTATAACGTTGTATTGTCATCTAATCTACATATAATTGCTAAGTGCCACAATGATAAAACAATTAGAAGTGCGTGTAATTCAGATTCTTAGATTTTATTGTATAGTTAATTAGTTGCAGCTAAAAAAATGCACTTTTCAACGCAGAACCTGCCTTTCGTTCTGGGCCAGTCGTACATTTATCTTTATTTGATTAAAAAGTGAAGATAGATAGTCCTAGAGTGTAATCCACTGTCATCAATCTATTCATACATGTCCACCGGGATGTTCTCTCATGCTTTTTACGTGACCTTCCTTACGTGGCATGACCATCGACCCGATGTCCCCAGAACAGTATCGACGAACATACAGGAATAGAGGCAGGGTGAGACTTCGGTAAGAGTTCGGTCGACCTTCAGGTCAACTTACCACTCGTTCTTGCTTCGTAAATCTTTTATACCTTTCTTCCGTTACTCGTTCTCTGGACGAGCTCAAAGCACCCAGCAAAATAATTTGATAAATCACATACGACGCTATTTACTGTAGCAGGTATGTTGTAATGAATATAACTAATGATAGTCTCGCGCAGTAAACCAGTTTAGCAAAACTGTGTTTTAAGGTAACCAAAAGATTACATCGTTTATTGTTATGCACACGCGATTCCAGCTATTAGGAATATGCTTTTAATTATTGTTATGTAAAAATACAATTATCTACATGCAGATTTTACTTTTGCGTTATGGGTAAATGAAATAAATTGTATTTGGTAACTTAAACGTTAACATTAATTATTTTAGGTATAGACTGTATGCTAAAGAGAAAGACGCATGTCAATTTTTTTAATAATTTATATTTGACGGTGGTTAACAAATCGTTTGTAAATTAATAATATAATTTAAAACCCACTGACAGTTCAACGATGTTGTTACAATAGCAATGTCTAAAATAATTAATAATCAAGAAAGTTACGGTACTTTATCTATCTATATAATTTAATGAACCCACGTAAAGTGAAAAACTAAGTAATATTATATTAATATTTTTAGAAGAAAATTTCAAAAGAATATGTGACATACCACGTATGCCACAGATAAATAAATAATAAGGGTTTAAGAAAAATATTCGAAATTAAGTGGAATGTTGTATTAGAAATTTATATTTTTGCAATGCAAAAAGAAAGTCCGTTCGTCTATTATACTACCAAAAAGAATGTTTTTCTATTAAAACTTAACATAAACATGTCATATTTAAGTATATTTTAGCGATATGTAAATTTGTATTTTACCTAAAGAGTGAAATCTAGAATATAGAAAATATTTTATGATAGATACGCCTTCAAAAGCGAGGTTACTATTTACATAAATATTTTCCAAAAGGACTGTTATCAGATGAATGGTTTTATTAAGTTATTGTACTCATTTTTTATGTTTACGCATTTTCTATATTATGCGGGTAGTATTGGGACCTGGAAAAACCAATTCATTATTTTGCCTATTTTAAAAGAATTAAACGTATTGTGCAGGAACGCTAGGTTTAACCAGATCGGAGAGAATTGCAGCAATGTGAGATACATTTTGCAAAAAGATTAGAAGAAAAAAAATTAGAGGACTATATATCCTAGAAAATACTTAAAATTTAGAGAATTTTGGATCATTTAGGTAATATTTATTTTAGATAAGATATTTAAGGAGCAATTAATGGTAAGATATTGTTGAAACAGAAAATGCTAGAAGATGTAAAGTTATTTTATTATTTCAAAGAAGAAGAATGTGAAACTGGATAAACCTTAGGATCTTATTTTATTAGGTTTTTCATTTAATTATTATGCAAATTATACTTATTGGTATTAATTGTATATTAATTGAATGAAAAACTATTTAATTAATACCTAATGTGTACAGATTTTGATATAATATATGATTTAATTGACTTCCATACCTATTTAGAAGTAACGGTGGTGGTGGTGGTGTGGCAGCGGCGACTGGGGTCTCAGGACTTGGTGGTGAAGTCGGCACCGGCCGTAGTGTAAGTGTTGGTTCTGGCGATTTGGATACTTCATTACCTGCAACAACATAACAACATATTTATTATAGTATATAAATTAGAAGCTACTCATTTTGACTAAGGTAATCTTGTGAAATTAGGGCTTGTACACAGAGCCATCTCTGTAGGAAGATCTTCCTACAGAGATGGACGATATCCAGGAGCGCGGGTTCGAGTGTCGCTACGTTCAAATTTTTATACGTTTTCTATTATTTCGAAAACGTACGTAACGTTTCTTTCCTAACTGTGGAATGACACTTAAAAAATATTAAAAATGAATATGATGTATTTTTGAATCATACATATTATGCGAAGTTATATCTTAATTTTGATTTAAACTTAATCTAAAATATTATTATTTAAATTTAAATGTAATCAAAATACGTATTTTGCATATAATTTATTTTATTCCGTTACTTATAATTCTTACGTAAAACTTGCAACGAAGGTTAATGCCTCCTTTTTCCTTTTGTTAGTATGTCATGTGAAACAGGAATCAACACTAACTAATAAAAATATACAATACTGAGAAAATATTAATATTAATGTTAAGATAAAAAGAATATTTTATTAATTGCCTTCAAAGAATTTGCAGCTAATGTAATATTAAAGAACCAAAACAAAGGATTGCTTATATTTTTACAAAATCAAAAGTTTTTTAAGTGTTGCCAGTACAATTGCCTTTAAAATATAAATAACGTAAAATGAAATCGAAATATTATGTCAGTATTGTAATTTAATAATTCTCAGTATTATTTCGCTCGCGAGTAAATTAACAAAAAAATGTTATTGGAATTTTATGACTTCACATAGTTTTACATTTATTTATTTATTTTCACTGTATTTTACATAATAATTTAAATAAAGAGAAAAAGACACCCACTAAAGAAACTTTTACATTATTTAATTGTGCTTGATTGAACAAGGTAGTTGATTTCCCTTCGCGGGGATGTAGGTACATTTTTTTATTTTCTTCTTGTCTGCAAATGATTAAATAACATTGTAGATTTATTTTAAATTAATATGCATAATGAACTTTATTAGTTAATTAGGGACCCGCTCGAGGCTTCTCTCGCTTAAAATACATAATTATTAATTTCCTAATCTGCATTACTTTCGTTTTCTACAAAAAGAAAGAAAACGACTAATGCCAATTGTGAAGTTAAAGTTTTAAATATGATACCATACTTTTCATTACATATAGAAAGAGATTTTCGTTTTACGTGATATAGAAATTTTCAGGGCCGCCTGTTATTTGGCCTCGTTACAAATAATTCTGAGATCTTCAAAGATTAACGACACGTATTTAAGGTTGTTGTGTTTTTGTGACAGTCTGTATACAAAAAAGTCAGCCGAGTTGTACCTATACAAAAAAGTGGACTGACAAGTTACATTAGCCTTGCTTTTAAATCATAATAAATTAAATGCTAATTACAATTTATAACATGAAAATTTTGTTAAATTAAAAAAAACAGATGTGAAGATTGCCGATATTCCGTATATATTTAAAATGTTATTTTTTTCAGCTACACGCTGTATTCCGCGCATTGCAGAACAGAGTGTAGGCAAAGGGAACCCAGTACCAGGGCACTCCGTTACCCATTTTTCGCCAAATTTTTAAGGCATTGCGTGTTGAGTGGCGGAATTCAACGCCGCACTTTGCCTTCGTGCCAGAAAGAGGAAATATTAATGAATAATAATTGAGAATCCCCGAGTGAGAATCTAACCCACATTGCCCTCTAAAACTTATAGTTGTTTTAGTAAGTTTTTGAATTTTCAAACACTAAGTTTAATTTCTCAATATAAGATACACCAACATTAACTGCCTACAACCTATTAAAAATATGGCGTTCACAGAGCTGAGGAATTTATATTTTTTTTCTGAATACGATACCTACAAATTTTGCAATCCATCTTAAGTCGCGAAGCCTCCGGAAACGTAAACAAACAATTAAATTCTACTCTAATAAACAATTAAATTGTACCTTTTTGTAATAACATAATTATAAACGTGATAATAATTATGTTTGTATTTCATCATTTTACGTCAGTTTTATAAGCATTTAAAAAAAATTATATATTAGTCCATTCATATTCTCTTATTTTTTTATATTATCTTAATTTTTTTTCTTTATATTCATTTAAAAATAAAAATTAGCTTCACGCTGTTTCCCACACCCTACTGTGTGCAAGATACAGTGTTGCGAAGCATTGCGTATCGGTTGGCATAATCAAATCACGCTTTAACTTTATAATGGAGGATTTTTTTTCAATGGGATTCGAATCCGTAATCGCCATGAAAAAAAAGCTAAAACAATCAAATAGGAACAGATCTTGAGATGCCGTTTTCATTCAATATAATTTATACTTGAAAACTGCAACTTAAGATCGATCTCAGACTTGAGAGCGGTTTATAAATACGAGTTCCTCTTCTTATCTTGCTAATTAGGAGTGTTTATCGTATTATAAACGTTACCTTTTTTATTGTGTAATGATTGACGTTTATGAACACTAATATAATGATTAAATCTAGTAGTTAATTTTATATCAACCAATTATTGGTCGTTATTTTAATATTTTTAGAAGATAAACACAAGTAATAACAAAATAATGAGACGATAAAATAAGTCAAGTATTTAACTTATGGCCTGAGGTCAGTCGTGGTACAATGCCTCTAGAATAGACGGAAAGTGAACAGAGTGTCTTAATTAATAGGAACAAAGTATTTAGCGTGAAAAAGCAGAATGCAAGCATATATATTATAATGTTCTTACCATTAGCTGGTATTGTGTTAAACTGTTCGTTAGCTAGGAACACCTCGAAGTATCTCGTGAAGTCACCCGTCGGGTCCCATTTAGACGACAGCTTGGCCCACTCTTCCGGATATTCATTCTTCAATCTCTTTATAATTTTCACAGCCGTTTTCTTTTGGCGTTCAGTACACCGTATGCATTTTGTTCTTAACGCCTCTGGTAGAAGCCCTGCAAAAACATTATTATTATTAATTACAGCGTTATTATTATTATTTGCAACGTTATGTTCCGCCATCCAACACGCAATATTTCAAGAATTTGATGAAAAGTAGGGAACGAAAGTCGTAATTCGAATTCGTCGTCGGTATGTCTTAACACTTAAATTCCAGGGTCCCTCTGTCTACCTCCGTCACGTGCAAGATACAGCGTGAAGCTATAAAAATATCTACATTCAATATCGAATCTAATATCTCTTAAATGATAGATAATTCTGAACGTCCATATAACAATCAATTATGTGTCATCAAGATAATGTCTATCCTAATTATACTTTTATCGTGTTAGTGGACTAATGGGAAAATAGTTTTATATATCTATTTTATTTTTTATTAATAGGGTTTTATTTTATTTTTTAGCTTCGCCGAACCTTTTTTAACCTCGAACTTAAAAACGGCCTTTTTATAATTTTTAAATTATGTACTTTTGTATAATTTAAAAATAACTTAATTTTTGATTTCTTGTATTTTTCATGTATTTATTATAGACGGCTAAGGTACAAGGTCTTTTGATAATTAAAGCTTAACATATTCAGTACCTATAAAAAGTCAGTTTCATGGTGTGGCAGGTCTGTCTGAAAAGTCGGAAACGGAAGTGTCTTAATAAGAGCAGAGTGTCTAAGTATTACGTTCCCAGGTTTTCTCTAGCTACTCTGTTTTGTGCAGCGTTAAGCTAAAAAAAGCGGGCGGCGGTGGAATTCTGATTTTTTTACCATAAGGCTCTCTCGACGCGGAAAATAATGAGAAAGGAGTGTCTTAACATTAAGTTCCCAGATTCCATCAGCCTATATTGCTATGTGCGGGATACGACGAAAGTCGAACCCTATTGATTTACTCAATTTTCAAAATAAATTGTCACATTTAATTTAATAGTTGAATAATATAATTACCGGAAGCGGTTTCATATGACGTTGAAAAAAATAAATTTTAACAACTTCGTAAGCCACCATATATATATACATAGTCTTTATATAAGCCGGTTATACTGGATAAGCTGGTTTTTTTACAGTCACCTAGTAATGTATCTTAAAATAATTTGACATTTATTAGGTATATACATACATGTATTACAATTATTTAAGTATATTTAGGTTAGGTTTAATATTTATTGTCCATACCTAGGGCATTGCCTAGGGCTACAACTTAAAAGAAAAGGTTAGCATATAGACTTTGCTAGCTATCGATCAATATCAATTTTATTAGCTTAGATATGTTAAAATATTAGCGCGACGATGCAAGATGCAGAAAGAGTATTTGGGAGGCTTAAAGAGGTTTTCGACCTGAAAGGGGATGTAATTGAAATCTTTATCCTGCGCATAAGTTTTGGCGGCTTTGGTTAGTTTTGGTTTGATATCAAATGGGGTGTCGAATAAGGTCATACCATTTTAGCTTAGCGGTTCAACGTGTATAGCTGCTTCCAAGGAGAAAAACAAAGCGACATGGTAGTATGAGTAGGTGAACTGAAGGAAAATTGCATATATAGTAATAAAAACATGCATGCATGCACCTAGGCAGCATAGGCGGCGGCATATGCATACGGCATACGTAGGCGATAGGCAAAACAGTAGGATATTCTCGCCTGCGCACGGGACATTTGTCCCGTGGTGCGTATACGATTTTTTTCCCCACCTGGATGAAAAGTTCGCTTTTAACCCCCGATAAGAGGTTTTGGCCTTCGTACCGGGGAGATTTCCAAAAGCGAAGTTTTCAGTCCGATTCTCTTAATCGTCCCGATTCGGGCATCGGGCAGTATGACATTGACAAAAAAAATATTGTTATTTTTTGTCAATATCATATACTTACAAAGAGAATATTAATTTTATTTAGAAATTTCCACAAATACTAAACAGAATCGTGACCACATCTAAATTTATATTCTTGCATTAATCGTTAAATTCAAATTTAAAAAAATAATTTCCAAATATTCTGACATTTAGAATCATATTTATGTTCAGAGTTTCTTAATAGTAATTATTGTTTATATTTATATTAATAAATAAAGGATTGCAAATCCAATAAAATTTAATTTGTTTACTGTTAATATAAGAGATAATGAGTAAGTAATAATTGACTGTTTCTATTTATATATTTTTTAATTTAGATCGTTCATTGTAGTCTATATCTGGATAACTTAGGATGAAGAATGTTAGTGTTAGTAGAATATTATTTTATTTCTCATTGCATACTTAAAATTAGTTTATTTAAGCTAAAAGAAATTACACATAGCTGGATAGGCAGAGCGAACCTGGACACCTAGTGTTAAGACACTCCGTTCCCGTTAAGACCACTTTCAAATTACTTAATTTTTTCATAAATAATATTGATATAATATTTGTTGGTTTTATATTTTATTTTAAATTCGAATTGTTGTATATTTGGGTTTATACACTCGAAAAATTAAAATAATTGATATACTACAATAATAAATAGTAGTTCGATAATAAGACATTGTCTGGCTATAAAAGACTAGGCATAGACATTAATTTAAACAAATTTTGAATTAGTAACCAACACAGTAAACACAGCCACTGTGTTACAATGGTGTGGCTATTTAACGATAAACAGTTATTAAAAAACAATAAAGATTTCATGAATCCCCAATATTAATATTATACATCCCCCTAATAAATGTAGTTAAGTTATTTATATTTCTAATTGTGTGAATAGGACTATAAATTATTAGACAATAATTAACGGATATAAAGTTGGCTATAAATGTGGCTATTATAGCGCAGTGGACCACCGTATGGCTAGACTAGATGACAGCAAAGGAAGGTCATGGGTTTGATTACCACTGGGGGAAATGATTTGCGTTCTAAGAGGAATGCGGCGCTGACTTCCACCACTTATCGCGCAATTCAAATTCGGCAAAAAGTAGAAAATTGAATGTCTTAACACTAGATTTCCTCTGCTATGCAGAAAAAGGCGTTAAGCTGTTTTAATTATTTTTTTCTATTGCTTTTTTATTGGATCAACAATTGGGCGGTGGATAGAGAACGGTGTGTCTTAACACTTCTTTCTACCTCTACCATAAGCCTAATACGTGGAGCTAAAAGAACAAACCTTTATCTTTACAATTACACACGTAAGTACGTCACCAATCAGTATTCAGGAGTTGTTACTTGTTTAAAATAATGTATTAGGTGATTGCAGGGAAGGAATCCTAACAATTTCCTTATATTTCAAAACAAACACGCAAATAGTTCGTTGACTGCTAACAAAGATCGATGGCGTATATTAGAAGCTAAAGAAGTAAGAAGTTAAAATTTGTTTTATTATTTTGTATTTTAATTAAAATGTGAAAAACTGAAAAATATTCGTGTATGAAGTACTTAAATCATTTTGAAAATTGCTTATAATAATTGCTAATACGTAGTATTTAGTATAGATGTTACTTATAACACAAAACTGACTTTGTTTGGTTCACCGCACTAACCTCAGGAAGTACTGGTTTAAATAGAACAATTATTTTTGTGTAGTATGGTCGTATAATATCCGATAGTCGATAGTAAATCGACTGATATATGAAGGAAAATATCGCCTTCCTATTACATTAAATCATATTAATCGTGTTGATGTAAGGATATTGAATTGAGTTCTTGATATATGGCGTTTCGAGCGTGCCAGAAGGATATTTAGCTGAGGCATTTAGAAGTCTTATAATATGTCATGTGTCATACACAACTCTTACTTATTTTCGTTGTTTAATATAATATTTTTAATTTCTCGCTGTTTCCCGTACATGCTACGGTAGGCAGAGGAAACCTAGGAAACTAGTGTAAAGTGTCTCCGATTCAATTAAGACACTTCCGCTTTCCGTATTCCGTCGAATTTGGAATCATTTGCGTATTGAGTGGCGGTACTCAACGCCGAGCTTTACCAGTTACCAGAGGAAGGAAATAAAACTGTTAAATTTTTCTTTTCTTCCTTTCGAGTGGAAATCGAACCCACAACCTTTCACACGCTAGTGCTCCTACGCCACAAAATGGCTAAAATATTATTGCATATGTTTAAGCTATATTATATATTTTAACTTAAAAAAAAACCTTATTAAAACCATAACATTTTCATGTTTGTTTATGTTTTGTAAACCGGTTGAAATTACAATAAAAAGATGTCAGGGTTTGATATAATTTCGAAGCGCTCTCGTGAATTACGACGGCGACTCTACTATCGATGAGGACATCTTGCCCATTAAAGAGTCTAAATTTGCATGACTTCCGGGATACTCGTAGTAATATAAAGAAAACATGTTTTTTCTTGCAATAAATTATAATATCTAAACCTATATATGTTAAAACTGTAACTGATAGCTGTCTGTACATTGAAGATATATGAGAAAAACTGTTATTTGTGACATTTATTAATGTAGGTACAACATAAACCGACTACATAAAGAGGTTGGCGGGAAGCGGATGGGTTTGAAAAGCTGAGGATCGAGTGTGGTGGCGAGAATTGGGGAAGGCCTATGTCCAACAGTGGACAAAAGATGGCTGTTGTTGATGATGATGATGATGATTAATATAATAGAAATTTTTGTCGGTTTATCTGTGGATTTGTGCCTGCTAGTCTCTAAACCTAATTGGGAATCGAACCCTTAACTTATTTGCAGTCAAGTTAAGTGCAATTGCACCACGACGGCCTAAGAACTAATCCAGCACGTACTGTAAAGTATATATTGTTACAAGTAAGATAACTATATTTTTTTGCTCTACCAACTTTAGAGCGTAAGCCCCATGCTTAGAAACGCGTGAGAATATTCGTTTTTATTAGAAAAGACAACACAAGCAGCTATTGTTCCCGAGATTTCCACAGTCACAATACGTACACAGGAATGTACCTAACAATTTTGATGAAGCTAAGAAATTTTAATAAGATTTTGGTAATAAACTGAGTTGGCAAACTTCTTGCTTTTAATGTTGGACTTCTTATTAAGAATAATAAGCTTCTGTCACGAATATTGTTTATATAGGTTTTAAATTTTAACTTTTACAATTTCTTTTAGGACCCTAAGGTGTAAGGTCTATAAGCTATACACATATTTATATTATATTTTAAATATATTTTATATTATATATATGAGTAATAGCTGTTCTCATTCCCGCTCGGGGAAATGGATTATTCCTTATTAATATTTTCATATCTAATGCATTGGTAACAAAGCAAACACGAAATTGAGTCCGCCACTTAACATGCTCGAAAATTCGGCAGAGAGTGGAGAACGGAGTGTCTTAGACCAGGTTTTCTCTGTCTACCCTGCTATATGTGGAATACAGCGTGATGTTGAAAAAAAATGATAAGTAAACGTGTGAATAATAATTGTATACCAATGGCTTGTTTGTTTTAAATTTAGTAAATTATTAAAATAAACAGTCGTTGCAGTGTCAGTATTCGTACAGTTAAGTAATTATAATCAAATTATGTTAAAGATAAAAATATCTTTGTGCAACCGCAAAAATGATAAATACAACAGATATCAAAAAGAAACAAATGTAAAAAAAATAAAAAAAACTGTTTGATATACATATTTTAAATGTTAAATTGCTAAGCAATATTCAATATCCATGAACTTGTTTTGTTTTACGAGGAAACAATTATGTCCAAGCGCGGCGCCACTTACCTATAGATTATACATCCTATATCTTATAAAACAAAGTCGCTTTTTGTGTCTGTCTGAACTTTCTAACTCTTCTTCTTCTAAACCACCCAATGGATTTTGATGCGGTTTTCACCATTAGGTCGAGTATTTCTCAGGGAAGGTTTATATATAGTTTATTATTTGTACATTCTTATGTAAATTAACATAAATACGATAAATGTGTATAAAGTCCTACCCGTTGAGACACTTTCGCGCATGCGCTGCTTTAATGGTAAGTACTACATGAAAATAATGTACTGGAGTATTATTCCTCTTAAAAATATCTACAAAAAAGTCCGCGACGGCATATTCGTATCTTTTAAGAACAACGTGTAGTGATCATATTTCCGTCTAAAAATAGTTATTTCAATATGTTTTTTATTGTTAGGGATATTTTTCCATAATGGTATTAACCCTTATCCTTTAAAATACTTTATTAATTTTATACGTTAAACGAAGATAAAATTTGCTTTTGACACTATTTCGAAATTGCGAATAGTTTTAGAGAAAAACGCATTTAATTGTTACCATATCACGCCGTTCACACCTCACCAGTCCTGTTTGACTTATCCCTTACTCTCAGCATATAAATAAGTATATTAGTTACGTTGGCCATTTAATGTAGATCAAAACTGTCTTTTACTGTTTTTCATTTTAATAAGTACTTTAGAAGTTGTTACAATATCAAAAAATCCTTGCTGCGAAACGGCTCGCCACTCGCCATGCGCCGCGCCCGCCTGCCTTACACGCATCGGTGGTTCAGTAGTAGAATGCTCGCCTGCCCCGCGGGCGGCCCGGGTTCGATTCCCGCCCGATGCATTCTATTTAATTTTCCTCACAGGCAGTAGTGCTTGCTTTTCATCAGGGACAGAATACCCTCTTCAGCATTAGCCACAAGCTCGAAAAAACATTAAACCCGCCTGCCTTTATAGCAAAGAAGATTTAGATGCGTTGGCACGTATTGGATAATTGGAGTTGAATGTATTATTTCAGCGCGATATATTTGGTTTCATATTTTTTGTAGTCGTTATTAGTAGGTAGGTTTTTGTTTATAATTTCTTCCGTTTAAAAACAGTCATTTAACTATCTAAAAATAGTCATTTAAATATATTTTAATAAGTACTTGAAAAGATTAGTAGCACAGATTTAAAATTACGGTACCTACTAAAAAATCCTTGCTGTGTAAAACAATTGGAAAATCCTTATTGAAACTACGAAAATGCGGGTTGCATTAGGGTTTAATTAATTTTCACATTATCTTAAGTGCTTTGCATTACAAACATACATTATATGAATAATCCAGTAGTAAAAGCGGGCGAAGCCGCAAGAGGGTCGCTAGTATATGTATATAGCTGCAATTGTGAATATTATATCTTTTGAGGCCAATCGAGTCGACAGATTGTAGGTTCGATTCCCACTCGAGGTAATAAAATATTTAATATTTCCAGTTCCCCGCTCTGGTAAGAGGCAGACTGAGTTCTGCCACGCGTAGTCGTAATGGGAATGGAGTCTCTTAGTGGTTACCTCGATAAATAAACTTTTTAACAGTAGAATTTTTTCAATTCGAACCAGTACTTCCTAATGAATTATTGGAAGTAGTACTGTCCAGTACTTCCTAATGAATTATTGCGCTGTTTCT
Source organism: Heliconius numata (assembly GCA_016802625.1). Classification (NCBI taxonomy): domain Eukaryota; kingdom Metazoa; phylum Arthropoda; class Insecta; order Lepidoptera; family Nymphalidae; genus Heliconius; species Heliconius numata. The sequence continues at coordinate 14,284 of JAEBDU010012021.1, forward strand.
TTTCAGACTGATTAAGAAGCGCCTCTAATAGTATTCTATAACAAATAAGTAAGTATTCTTTCTATAATAAATAAGTATTCTTTGATGAGACTAGGATGAAGATTAGAGAGATCTTTCCTAATTGTAATTTATGTGAAGATAGAGATGTCTTTCCTAATTGTATGTTAATATCATTACATTGAAACTTTAATCAAACAGCTTCACGCTAGGCAGGGTAGGCAGAGGGAACCTAGTATTAAGACATTCCGTTCCCCACTTTCTGCCTAATTCTGGAGGCATTGCGTGCTGAGTGGCAGAACTCAACGCTGTCCTTTACCTCGATATCAGAGCGAAGAAATGGAAATATAAACGTAAATAAATATTTCACTTCGTCGAAGGGGGATCGAATCCACAACCGTCGCGTTACAGTCCTACCCTTGTGCCGCTGCGCCACCACGGCCTTAATCAATTAAACAATTAATAATTCTTATTTAAAACATGTCTATGCGATAAATTATTTTGAGAATAGCAAAAAATATTACGATTACAACTTTTTATGTGCCTAGTTGTTAGACAAAAATAAAAGATTTAGCTCTTAGAAGTCCAATCATAGATACATTCCATGCATATAGTAAAAGCCAGTAACACAAAAGGTCAACAGGTTCTAAGATTAACTATAAACATTTATTATTTAAATTGCATTAAATCGATACGTTAATTTTGCAATAAAATACAATGGGATTGGAACTGTAGACATGTCGTAATTTGCACAAGTTTTTTTTTCTTAACTTGTTTTTTTTTATGTTTGTAGATAAAAAATAGACTCTTGCTATTTAAGTTTACAATCTTATTTTCGATTTTAAGTAATGAATTTGATATTAATATAGTAAAATATATATTTTTAAATGCAGTATTATGATTATAAATCAAACGTTATTTATTATATAGGTATAATATAATGGATGATTAAATAATGTTAATAAACGTTACTTATTAACTAAGAAACCTATAAAATTACTAATAAGAAAATCAGTTTGAAAGAATACATTTACAACTAATATTATAAAAAAACACCGAAGCAAAGAGTAAAGGAAGAGCCCCTCTCTTCCTGTGGTTTTGGATTGAATTGGAATTGAATTGAAAAAGTAAATTTGAATTTTCTAATTAGCACATTGGAAAAAGAAGTATGTACTTGAAGATAAATAAAAAATATATTATATTGGCTTTACGCTGCATTCAGCACATAATAGGATAGGCAGTAATAATCTGGGAACATCATGTTAAGACATTCCGTTACCATTAAGATACTCCCCCCCATTTGCCGCTAAATTCTGGAGTTGTTGCGTGTTGAGTACTGAGCGCTTTGTCTCGTTAATATTAAATATTTCATTTCCTCGAATGGAAATCGAACCCACAACCTATCGTGTGTACAGTCGTACTTAATATATAATAATATTTATTATTATATTGTTTTCTAATATGTTTTATCTAAAAAAGATCATTGAACTTCGTACCATGTTACCTAAATATTTACTGACCTCGAAACTTATATGGTGTCGGTAACATTGGAGAAGTGCTAATCTAACACAGTAGAGTAGCTCCATATATGACTAAGCGTCAATATTTAACTGTTTTTTATTACTATGCCTTACTTACGTATAAAGTAAAAGTACAGTTATTTGTTAGTCCTGAAAGTAAATTTTGAGTTCACGATTGACGTGAGCTTTCTTTATTATAAAACTGTAATACAGATATAAAAAATAATAAGTCCAGAGACCTTAAAGATGGCTTCTCCCTGGCTTCTTTAATGGCATTTGGTCCTGGCGAAGGTGCACAAGTGTGTGACTATGAACGCGATAGGTTGTAGATTCGATTCCCACTCGAGGAAGTAAAATATTTAATATTTTCTTTTCTTCCCTCTGCTGTCGAGGCAAAGCGCGGCATTGAGTTTATACCTCTACTTGCCACGATAATTCGATGGAAAGTAGGGATCGGAAGTATTCTAATCGGAACTGACAGTCTTAACACTAGGTTCCTAGGTTCCCTCTGCCTAAGAAGAGAAGCTAGAAAATATTAACATATAATAAACATACATATACTATATTATCGAAGAAATGATTACCAGCATTAAAAGGAGATAATGCAGGTCAGGGTCTTAATAGATAAACTCTAATAGACTCACATGAAATGACACCGTCGTGCTAGTAACGTTAAATTTTATGCTGTGGTTAACCACGAGTGCCTACGACGTTATAGATAGATTTATTATATGAATTAATATAAATATAAATAAAAATGTAATAAAATATATTACTTTTTTCATATCATAGAATAATAAAATGTATATAGGAATTGGTCTATTTACAGGGGCGACTCTAGCTCGGGAAGCGCTCGTGTGCAATGAAACCCTGGCCTAAGCCTAGGCTAGATATCTAAAGATAAAAAAATACAAATGTATAATTTTGAATCGTATCTAACCAAGTAAGCCAACCAAATTAAATTATGTTTATTTCGAATGCAACCTGCAACAGGTATCTCCTGTTACTCTCCAAGGTCTTGCGCCAAACGACCGATCTATGCATTTTACATAAATCTCACATTATGTTGCGAAAATATTATTTTTATTACTTTTACGCTGATTCCGCAGAGTAAGCAGAGGGAACATGGTGTTAAGATGAAGGGAAAAAAATTCTCGGCATTACGCGCTCAGTGGCGGAACTTAGCGCCGCGCTTTTGCCTTGATACTATTAAAAAAATATTAACATATTAACACTAGAAGTGCCGAAGATTGAGACCCCCCTAGAACCGCCGTCGTGACAAATTTGTCCCATTCTACTTATTATGTTGATTGTTGGTATAATACAAAAAAAATATTATTAAAATAAATCGTAAAGTATGTAGACCATCTTTAATAATCAATTCTTATTATTTAACAAACATAAAAGTACCAAAAAACAAAACACAAAGAAAGAATAAAATATTTCAAATACGTTCTAAGGTCGTGACAACTAACTGAATAACTCTTACAAAATTATAAGTTATTGAAATTAGTTAATATTATTATTAGGCCAAGTAATGCATTAATATATTCTTCATCAGTGATACATCACAGAAGATGATGATGATGATGAACATTGCGTGGTAATGCCTCCAGAATTTGGCGAAAAATGCCAGCGGAGTGCATAGCACTAGGTTC
>JAEBDU010012021.1:17558-47463 GCA_016802625.1 Heliconius numata
TAAATATTTCACTTCCTCGAGTGGGGATCGAACCCACAACCGTCGCGTTACAGTCACACCCTTGTGCCGCTGCGCCATGAAATGCGCTGCCTACCAAATATATTTTTTTATTGAAATATTATTATCCAATATGTATACAATTATTTTTCAATTTTAAAGTGTTCCATAGTTACGACAGTTTTCAAAAGAAGCGGGTTCAAATCCCTCTCCTTTAAAAATTTTTACACGTTTTCTAAAGAAGTATTTCTATAGTTTACCGTACGATCGTTATTCATAGATTACGCACATAAAAAGTGAAATTCGCCATAATTTAAATTCCATACTTTTACTTAGGTATTTTGTTTACGTTTTCACCTGTGCCTGTATAGAATGAACGTAATAGTCTGTAGAAGTGGCACATGTCTAAAAAAATATATATTTTTAACAATTTTTTTCAGCTTAACGCTGTATTCCGTATATGGTAGGGTAGGCAGGGGTAAGCAGGAGGAGTGTTAGAACACTCCGCTCCTCACTTTCCGCCGAATTCCAGAGGCATTGCATGATGAGTGGAATTCATCGCCACGTTTTGCCTCAACACCATGGCGAAAAAATTAAAATATTAAATATTTAATTTCCTTGAGTGGGAATCGAACTCACAAAATGTCACCTTTACAGTCACCCGTTTGTGCGCCACCTTGTTATATTTTATTATTCGAATAAGAGAATATTGTTTCGTGCAACTCTGCTGGCCTTTAAAATTCAAGTTTTTAACAAATAATATCAAAAGACATACTGTTATTCAAAATAATTAAAACAGTATTGGTGGTTTTTTACAACTGTTAAGACAAATTTGGTTTTAAGAATTGTTATTTATTTAATATGTTCTTTTATTACTTTTTCTATTGAAAACTGAAATTATCTTAAGAATTGATATTATAATATTTTTTTAAAGTAACAAAACAATTTTTTTTTTTATTGACTGTTTTTTTTTTCATTTTTATACCTAGATGTTTATTTCTACAAAACACATTTTTACAAGACATTTTTATATGTATTTGCAACGTTACGTTTTATAGTAGGTAAGTTTAATATAATTCTTGAAGAATTTTGTGTAAACAAATAAAAACAAGATGTGAAATATAATACGTAGGTCTGTATAATCAGTAATAATGTTATAAGTATTGGTTCCTTAGAAAATCTGAACAAGTAATTCAACTTCAGTTTTATAATATTAATATAGAAAATAAATATTCCCACCAAAGAGATGAGAGAGAGAGAATCCACGATCATGACATTTTGTTTAATTATATATTTTAATCTAATTTTAGGTTCGATCTCCACTCGAGGATATGAAATATTTATTTAAATTTACATTTTCATTTCTTCGCTCTGGTGTCGAGCAATGACTTCTGAATTCGGCGAGAAGTGGGGAACAGAGTGTCTGAAAACCAGGTTCCCTCTGCCTACCCAGCTGTGTGCATCCCGCACAGCGTGAAGCTGATTTTTTTTATTTACATAATTTTTAAAGTTATAACAATATAATAAAAAGCTTCTCTATCATTTCTAAATGATTCACCTGCATAGAGCCGCTATGTGACACAATTGACACAAGGTCGCCATTATACAATCCACTCACGCGGTCGATAGATCGATACGCCGCTAATCTGGTGGAACTTTCAAAGAAATCTGATTCAACTTAGTATACTAGTAGTACTTCCATATTGGTATTTGTTTGTTGTTATTTCCTGTATTTTTCCTTTTTATTATAGTTATTATTCTTATTTTTTTGCTCTTGATTGTGAATATATATATATCTATTTATTTATTTTTAGCTTCGCGTTGTATCCCGAATATACCAGAGTATTCAGAAGGGAGCTAGAGTTAAGACACTGCAGAAGCAGAGTAAACAGAGGGAACCTAAGAACCGAGTGCTAAGACAGTCCGTTCCCATTAAGACACGACCGTTACTCATTTGCCAACGAATTCTGGAGGCGTGTAGAATAGCGGAACTTACCTATAGATATTATTATTCAGTACTTTTTTATGAGTTTCTATGAATATGCCGCGCAAATACTTGTTGCGTTTGTTTTATTGTTAAATATAACAAAAACTTATAGTTTTTATTATCCAGAAAATTTTAATTCATCTTAATTAAATTGTTTTTAAGCTAATTCAAAATTAATTCATATAATACATAATTAAATTCGACCTTAAAGTTGCCAAAACAGCCATAACAATATTTATTATTCGTAAAGATTTTGTTTTTATTATATTATACATTAAATTTTACATGTACTTTATGAAATATAAATTAATAGTAATATTAAAAACACGTTTAAAAAAAAAACATAGTTATTAATAAAATTGAATTAGATTTTATTACATATTTAGTTAGTTATTGAGTTACTAAGGGCGTCGTGGTGCAGGGGCACCTGTAATATGGTTGCGGCTTCGATTTCCACTCGAGGGAATGAATTTTTATTTCTGCTACGTGCAGAATATAGCGTAAAGCCATAGGAATATGGGCATAGGAATGGGTGAAATTTTATTTACAACAAAAAATTCAAAAACAACATTTACACGAATATATCTGTTCATTCTATTTTTATTTTATAATCTATATCAATATTATTTATGTATTTCTATGCTCTCATATGCGTGCTAGACCCAACATCCGCCTGTTGTTTAAGAATGCCAAATGCAGAGATGGAGGTCACTCGTTCGGTTTCCGCATGAAGCAAATAGTGTCGTTATATATAAGTTCTAAATATGAAATCCATTTTTTAGTATGTTACTGGTTATTAATAGCGCGACAATGTAATAATCTATTTAATATATTTTTTTTAATATGAAAAATAGAAATATTTATAAAAAATATATGATTTTTTATTTGATATATTAATGCCAGGAAGAAGAAGAAATTAATATGGAATTTCTAAAAATTTAAAGTACTATCGACTGTACTTTCGATTTTAACATGAACAAGACTTGTACAATAATCGTATTTGTACGTATAAATTTTATAATGGGCAAAAACATTTCTCTAAGAACTCAACTTTTGTAATTTCAACTAGATGGTCTATATAAATATACTAGCGGCCCGCTCGCGGTTGCACCCGCGTTAACTATGTTATTAATGATTTCTGTCTCCATGACTACGTCCTAGTGATGTCTATGCAAAATTTGTTACTCCTAAAATTTGTAGTATCGAAGTTTCATACAAACTTCCAACCCCAAAAACAACCCCTTAGAAGTCGAATATTGCAAATTCCCGTCTTAGCGAGCACCTACGTCCTATAAATAACTCCAATGCAAAATTTGAGATTCCTAGCACATGTAGTTTCTGAGATTTCATGATGAGTGAGTGACCTTTCGATTTTATATATATAAATATATTAAACATTTAAATAAGTTAGTGTTTTTATATACATTTATATTTATTTTTCTTCATTTATCGGAACCCACTTTTCTTGTGACTTTCACAAACGATTTCACGATGGACAGGTAATGTTATAAATGGACTGGAACTTAATAACTTGGTTATTAACTGAACATATTGCTTTATCGCATTTCATATTTCATTCATTATATTTTTTTATATATACGTAGGTAAATAGATATTATAATTCTTAAAACATTTACATTGTTTTCCCTGTTTTAGAAGATGACTAATAATCAGCTTCACGCTGTATCCCGCTCATAGCAGGATACGTAGGGAACCTTGTATTAAGACACTCCTTTCCATAGAAAATAATTAATGAATTGTGTTTATTCTTACGTTTTATTTTATTTATACTTAAATTAAATAAGTAAGCATATTATTCCCTCATACTCTACTTTTTTAAATCAGTGTTCTTCAAGAAATCTGTGACGAATTGTCACCGGAAAATTACTATAAATAAGAAAATTATCGACTATTTTTCAATAATGGAAATACAATCCCGAAGAATAGTGAAAAAAAAATTAAATAAGCAAAATACCTTTAGGTCTTAAAAAGTCCATTGAAAAATGGCTTAACACAACGGAATAAGGCAGAAGAGCTGTGATTTTATTTTCTTTCCTTACTGTTACGGTATCGCTAACTTTTACTTATTTAAGATTTTAAGAATAAAATATTAGTAAATCCGACTAACAGACGTAATTTTCTAGATTTGTTTTTTCAATAAATGTAAATTCGACTTACATTTAGTGAAAAAACACTAGATACTAATGTGATTTTACTGACACACATGCTGTTTCAGTGTTTATGGTATAATATTTTAAATGTTACTGGATTCTTTCAGTCTGGTGACAGGAAATCAAAGTAATAAAAAATAAATAAAAAACCTAGTAAAGTAAGAAAGAAAAAGAAAAAATATTAATTGTTTATTGAGGAATGTAGAGCTGAATTCTCGAGATCGCACACTAGATTAAGAATTTATATTTGTAGCATTTGTTGAATGGGGTGTGAAAAATCACTTGAAATATTAGCAATAAGTGATTTTCTATACTAGGCATATAATAACATATATAATAATAATAACAGTCGAGGCAAGTTTTATCTTCAAATTCAATTTTTACCAATATGATTTTGAAATTAATTTTGTCCATTATTTTATTTTATTTAACTTTGAGCATAAAATAATTATATTTTTTTCATATTTCTCTGCTAATTATCTAGTTAAACAATAACTAAATAATTATCAGGTCATATTTTTTTTATTACAAATTAAGATAAAAAATGACTTTATAAATATTTACATAAAATTATTATTAAGTACTATGTCATAAAAATGCAAGATCTATAAAATTTATACTTAGAAACAGAGTAAGCCTGCTTATTTCCTTTTAAAGCTTCTATTTCATCAATTTTTTTAAACTATATAAACTAAAAATAACTTACTTTTCAACGCCTTTCCCTCAGGGGTGCACCTCTGGCCGTTTATCAAACAGTCCACATAGTTCCTCACCAGCCTCTTACTATTAAACAAGGCGTCCACGTCCAAATAATCGTACCTGGAGTCATATTTGGGCATATTTCTCATCGACTCTATATCTTGTGAAAGCACTGTCACACATAAACATAACAATAGCACTATTACTTTCATTTTGGTTCTCTCGATGTCACATAACACGAATAATAAATAAGTGCCGGTTATACATGCGTGTGCGCACGGCGAGCCGCAGCGGTGTTGTGGCGGGCTGTCTCGCCTCTTGTCTATTGTATATGAAAGGTTGCTGTCAGTTGCCTGAAATGATACAGGTTCGATTCAAGGGCGAGTGGTAAGGGTTAATTTTAACTAATAATAAACAACTAATTTTAACTAGTAAGGGCTAATTTTGATTGGAATAATTATATAAATATGAATTTAAATTAAATGTCCTAGTAAACTGGACTATTAAGATAATTTTCATTTGAGTGTTTTATTTTTTTCTGGATGAAGAAGAGGTCGTCGTAGACCAGTGGCGCGACGTGTGATTTAAACGCGACGGTTATGGATTCGATCGCCACTCGTGAGAATGAATTATTATTTTTTTATTTCATTTCTTCGCTTTAAAACCAAGGCAAAAGCCGAACGTTGAGCTCCGTCATTTAACCCTGAAAAAATCGGCGGAAAGTGGGGAACGAAGTGTCTTAACACTAGGTTCCATCTGCCTATCCTGCTGTCAACGGGATATAGCGTGAAGCTGAACTTTGAATTTGAATCTAAAACTATAATATAATTTCCATTTTAAAGAATAGTACCTACAAATATGCTTAATATAAATATTATAATCAATCACAGCGTCCATACTCACGACGAATGGAGGAGATAAGTAGATAACTGAGATGAGTCAGAGCAATTATATATACTGGCTCTTCCACATTCATACACTCAAGGAAGTTCCATTGTCTTAGACCAGCCATTTGGAACACAAGTTTTAAATGGTGATTTTAAATTCAAATATATGGTTTTAGATATGTTTTCGCGCTGTATCTTGTATTAGTAGGATAGGCATGGGCCTAAGTTGGGCCGTGCCCACCCCAGAAATTTTAGTAAGAAAAATTTGCGCCGCAAAATTAAAACAAACAACATTTTTTAAGCCACAAGCCTTCGAAAAACCCAATGAATTTTGTAAAGTTATCCAATTCTATGTAGCATCCTATTGTGGATTCAATTAATTTGTTTTATTTTGAAAAATAAGGGAAGAGAATCAAATTTTAACAGAAATCTTCGGTGTATTTCTATAATAATATATATTTCCGTGTTATTTAATATTTAATTACCTTAACCAAAAGCTATCATTGACGTCAAAGATGAGATGATTGTTATCAGTTATTATAATTATTTTTTCTAAAAGTTTTTGACGGTGTTGCGTAATTGAAAATGTAATAAACTGCCTTTTGTAAATATTTTTTTAGGTTGACGCTGTATTCCGCACTTAGTGGGGTAGGTAGAGAGAACCTGAGAATAGCATTAAGTCACTCTGTTCCCATTAAGACACTTCCGTTCCCCACTTTCCCAACCTGTCGCGTTTACAGCTAAAAAAAATATATATCTAGCAGGGTAGATGTTGCATATTGGGAAGTGGACACAAACGTAGTGATTTAGTTAGTAAAATTTGTGGTTTAATTAGTAAATTTAAACAACATAAAATAAATATTTACTCCGAATTGAACCCTTTATCTATACCTACAACCATGTGCACATTGATGACGTCCATCTAAATTAGTTAATCGTAATAAGTAAAGATTTAATTATCCATGAAATTACTATCCTAGATCCATAAATTACTTTATGGTTTTTAAATTGAAAATCTTGTTATCTCTCCAATCAATTTCTTACATAATAATAACAATATGCAAATTAGTTTTACGAATATATCAAAATAATATCTAGATGCATTATATTTCTTTTAAATAGTACACTTAAAGTACAGTACGGTCGACGAATAATGGCCGCCTTGAAATTAGAAAGCTTTTTCTAAGTATTTGAGCATTTATCACTCGTACACAGCTAACTTCAGGGCGGCTAAGACTCGTCTGCCGTACTGTACTTTCAAATACGGAAAGTGGAGAACGGAATGTCTTAACTCTAGGTTCCCTCTGCCTACTACTAATTATATTTTATTATTGTTTATAATGAAAAATACAAGCGTACAGGTCACTAGATGGTAAGTGATCGATAACATCTGTCGTCGAACTTTGTTACTTTTTGATTTACCATCTCCTGAATTATTTAATGTATTCATAATGAAATTGAATTTAAACAAATTTGCAACAATTTCTCAGATATATATATATATGTTGAAATATTTGTAAACAGCCAGGGAATATACCATTAGATACGAGTATTACGAACGTAACGATTTCCGCGGAAAGGCTTCGAAGCCACAATCTAAGTTTAATCGACGTTAATAATAATTACTAAACTAAATATACAATGTAATTGAAGATAATGAAGATGCATTATTATACAAACGACTTCACATTTCACATTATTAAAACTTTCTTTTGTGCCACTTTAGTAAAGCTTCCTTGAGCATCATGAGATCTACTTGGATAATCAGGCTAAGCGTTTTATAATGATATTTAACATCAGTCTAGCACATGGACGTTAGGTTAGTATAGTCTAATTGTGATCTCACTGACACCAATAGGTTTTTTAACCTATGACATAACTAGAAATCTATTTTTTTTTTTCAACTCTCCGCATTTTCCGCATGTTTCTACATATATTTCTTTCGTATATTGACACTGGTAACCAAGACCAGTGGTGGTTGAGGAGGAGAAATATTTTAGATTTTCATTCATGAAAATATGATTTTTTTTTTGGAACTGAATAAATTAAATATTTCATATTCTCGACTGGGAATTGAATATATGTATGTGAAGATGCAGCTTCTTTATTCTTTACACCGACAAAGATAAATTGCAATAATGGCCGAACATAATCACGAACTCGAAACTAATTCGTAATTTATTTAGCCTTTGCTACACAAAACGCAAAATAATCATTAAAAGAACATGCCTTAAAATAATTAAATTAATTTTTAAAATAACTTTTGACGATGCACTGATTGAAGATAATTGCAGGTGTATAATATAATGGAAACCACTCCTTTTCTAGTCTTTTATATGATCTTTGGTTTTTCAGGTTTTATTATGTTTTATGAGGATTTGATCAAAGCCAATTGTGTTTTCGAAGAAAAAGTTTAATAATTTATGATTAGATGAACCTTTGTTAGAGTTGATTTGTTTTAAAAAACTTGCCAAATGGGAATTTGAAACGCGCACATGGGTTCTATGACATTGTTTATAAAAACGGCGAAATATCATGTTTGTTGTATGGGAGCCCCCTTAATTTTTTTTTTCAGATTTTTGGTATTTGTTGTTTTAGCGTCAAGAGAAATACATCATATGTGAAAATTTCAACTGTCTAATTGTCACGGTGCGTGAAATACAGCCTGGTGACAGACGGATGAACAGCCAAGTCTTACTCTATGGGGACGGAACGCATTACTCTATAGGTACGGAACCCTTAATCGAATTCTTATTTTATTAATTATGTTTACAATGGGAGGATTCTAATTTTATTTTTAAGAGATTTATTTACGTTTTCCTCTTTCCTAAATTATATATAACTTTTAACAATGAAATTACTATAAAAGATGTTAAAATTTCAAAAAGTGAAGCCAGTTATGACGCAGGGACAAGCGCGGGATGCCGATGAGCGTGAGTGTCACGATGACAGGCTGTGGCTTCGTTTCTCACTCGAGAATAAGAAATATTTAATGGAATTAAAAAGTTCTGATATCAAGACAAAACGCGGCGTTGAGTTCTCAACTCAACCCGCAACCCCTCGAAAATTCGGCGAAAAGTGGAGTACGGAAGTGTCTTAATAAAAACGGAGTGTCTTAACATTAGGTTCCGAAGTTTCATGCCTAACCTGCAATACACGGGATTCAGCGTAAACCTAAAGAGAAAAATTGATTATTTCTTTCATGTGTTTCCATTTAACCATTCGAGATTAAAAGACATCCATTTATCCTCTTCAATTACCATTCTACGAGTATTATAATAATATCGCCTCGGGTTGCCTAGTAATTTACTATGTAATACCTAGCTGTCAGTGGCAAAGCGGCGGAAAACCTATAATTGCATTTTGCTATGGATATATAGAATCTGTTTCGTATAAAATACCTAAGTTAGGAGTACGGTGCTATATCTTAATTGGTACTTCGAGGTTAATATTGGTGGTGTTATTTGTTATAAATTTTCTTTTATTTTTTTGTTTGTATATGAAAGATATAATATATAAGTGTAAACGCAGGTTGCGGGTTCTATTTCCACTCGACGAAATTAAATAATTAATATTTTTATTTCTTTGCTCTAGTATCGAGGCAAAGCGAGGCGTTGAAGTTTGACACTCAACACGCAATGGCTCCAGGCCAGGTTAGGTTCCCTCTGCCTACCCTGCTGTGTGGGATAAAGCGTGAAGTACGTATATCTTCAATCTAAAATTTTGATTTTATATATAAATAAATAACACTTGAAAAATAATATTTGTTGTTATGTAGGTATATATCGTCTGTAATTATTATAGTCGTCCTTAGTGTTACATATAAATAACTTAACGACAACGATTACTTACGCTGTGAGAATACAAAGAGACAAAACAATTCCAACAAAGGTTTGTAATTATTTTTGGCATCTTCGGTTTTACATTTAAGTGACTAAAGTAACCTTTTAAGCTCTTTCGTGAAGTCTAAGACCTTAAAATTTAGTTCGATCGTGACATATGCATCAATGCAGACCTAATAGTACCTAATTAGTATATAACTATCACAGATTAAATAATATCTTCAATTAGAGCACAGTTTATTAAAATTTTAAACACAATATTCAATTGCAATATGAAAACAATATTTCCGAGGAGCTTTTTTAATTTAGCTGTTAACTTTCACTTAAGTACCAGTGCCAGATATATTAGATAATAAAAATATTAATGGTCATTTTTTGCTATTTTTAAAACGAAGATAATAGCACCGTGTCTTAAAAGAAAGCGCTCTTTGCCTACCCTGCAAAATGTAAAATTAAAAATAAACACTTTTTTTATCATACTGACATCTTTTTGATTATTTTCGTATGTTTTTATCATACTGTTTTTTTTAATCATCAATCAATCGTATTTGTCGAGAAAGAAACATAGAACAGCTTCTGTCATCAGTTCAACACTACATTAAAATCACTGCCTGCTATGGCCAAGCAAAAAACATATATTATGTTATAAAACACTTCCATTCTCTATCCACCAAATTCTGGAGGCATTGGCGGAACTTAACGCCGCGCTTAGCCTCGTTACCAGAGCGAGGAAATGGAAATATTTCATTTTCATCTAATGGGAATCGATCACATAGCCTCTCTCGTTTAGAGGACCACACCGGCTTCAAATTTAATATAACCACAATTTACATAAAATGTTATTACGTTTCTATTACAGTAGCATATTATTATGTAAATATATTTTCATATACAATAAAAGTAACAAACACATATACCACTTTCACCTACTTGACCTTCCGGGTTTATATAATATAAGAAACTTTATGTAACTAATGTTATACAATTTCTAGTGATAGCGAAATTCGGTAAAATCTCTGTTTACCCTAAAGTGGATTTTAATTATGTTTTTAATAATTTATAATATTATAATGTTAAAACTATTTAAATAATCTATATAACGGTTGTATACGTTGATTGTTTATTTAATAATGGGTGTTTGTGGTTTTAATAAGATTGTAATATCAATTTCTTTCTTGTTTACTTAGGAGTCTATAGTTAGCTCGTTCTTCATTCGACACGATACGAAAACTTGTCAAAGATTTTAAAGATAAGGTTAATGATTAATGTAATGGCAGTTAAATAACGCCTTGAAAATTTTTTTCTTGTTAAGAAGCGAAGTATCGCGAAGAAGCGGATTCGGTGTCTATTCAGGGCAATGAAATATTTAATATGTTCATTTCCTCGCTCTAGTAACGAAGTAGGCAGAGAGAAATTAGTGTTAAGACACTCCTGTTACCCACTTTTCGCAGGATTCCGGAGGCATAGTGTGTTGAGTGGCGAAACTCAATGCCACCTAACTGTATTTTCTTATATTTTTAAAGCAATACTTCAGTTACTCTCAGTAATAAATAATATTAGCATACTAAAGCAATTTTTTGCCAATTATGCCATTGCCAACTATGGCATTAATATGATTATTGTTAGCGAGGTTGATTGTGTTTTGTTTCCTTGAATCGTCTTCTATTGAACACTTATTAGGAATATTTAATAGGAAACACGGAAAAACATTTGTTTTTTATAATAGTATTTAATTAATTACGTATGCAGTATGCGCAATGCAATATAATATGTTTTTTTTTATTTATAAGTACTTTAAGAACAAATAAACTTCGCGCAATCGCGAGAAAGCTCATTGTTCTCCATTTTGTGCCTACCTATAAAAATAATAAAAACAAAAAAAAAAAATGTATAAAAACTTAAAAGAAAAATTACAAGACAAATAAGTGATTCGGACAAACTAGTCAAGTTATTTTTACTTTAGCTTGAAATTATCATAATTAAATAAAGATTATCGTACCAGATGATTTATATGTAAGTTTAATAATTTCTATTTTAATGTGTTAATAATAACACTACAGTAATTCCTAAGTTCATAATAATTTTAATGTTCTAAGTAAGAATTAGTAACAAGGAAGGAAAATTAGTCTAAGAATTACTTCGTTGTTCCTTTTCTCACTTTGATATCAGATGTTAGCTTTGGAACAGAATACAAAAAATATTGTTTCCATACGACGACGTATGGAACAGGAACAGGAACAGTACGGAAGTGGCGAGCGTGTCAGTCGAACATAAAATTTGACTGACACGCTCTAATCGCAATAACTAAACAAATGAACTGAAGGATGCGAAAAGGCTTAGGCGACGCTTATTAAGTCCTTACTAAAGTAAAGAAAATGTTGCATATATGTAGCTTCACGCTGCATTCCGCACATAGCAAGGTAGGTAGAGGGAATCTGGGAACTTAGTGTTAAGACACTCTGTTCCCACTAAGACATTTTAGTTCCCCAAATTCCGCCGAATTCTTCAGGCATCACATGGACATGGCAGTGGACTCGTTACCAGAGCAAAAATTTCAATATTAAATATTTTATTCTCTCGAGTGGATATTTAACCCACAACCATCATCTTTACATTCGCACACACGAGCCCACGTGCAATATATGTAAATATTCAATATTTTGGTTTATATTTTCAGCTTCACCTTTTATTCTACACAGAAAGGCAGACTTAGAGCACAGAAAGTCCCCCTGAATTCGAAGAGATGAATTCATTCCTCGAATGGGAATCGAATCCGCAATCTATAGCGCTTATCACGCACGCTTGTGGCCCTGCAAGACAACTGGCTTCATAATAAACTGGCATCATTAATAATTAAGAATACGTAAGTAAATTACATTAGTCATTCAATTGTTAGTGACAAAGAAGTATCTATACTCACTTATATTTATGTAATCAATTTAAATGAAATACACACATTTTTTACGATTTACAAGTTAATAAATAAAACAAACGATTACAAAAAGAATTTTCATTCATAGTTTTACAATAAAATAATCTCGGTATTGTAATCTGTGGTTTTTTAACTTTTCCTTGGTGGAATGGCGCTTCACGCCGTTTCATAAGACAGCAAGGCAATTCTAATTGTATACTATTATGTTAAATAGGATAAATTATCGTCTCACGTAATCTTGAAATGTATAGAATTGATATATTTGTATTCGTTATTTCCTATAATATTATCTATTCTTGAGGCCATTGTGGCGTAGGGGCACAAGGGACTGTAACGCGACGGTTGTGGGTTCGATTCCCAATCGAGTGAATAAATTAATAATTACTTATTAAAATTTTCATTTCTTTGCTCTGGCACCAAGCAAGTTCCGCATCTCAACACGTGAGAATTCGGACGGAGTGTAATAACACTAGGTAAGTAGGTACCACTAGGTAAGTACCCTGTGTGCGGGATACAGCGTAAAGCTGTTTTTTTTTAAATTTAAATTGTTTATCTGTTCTTTAAGTTTACTAAGAATAAATGATATAATCTTCTATATATATAAAATCAAAAGGTCACTCACTCATCACGAAATCTCAGAAACTACATGTGCTAGGAATCTCAAATTTTGCATGGACGTCATTTATAGGACGTAGGTACTCATGGAGACAGAAATTAATAATAACGTAGTTCACGCAGGCGAAGCCGCGGGCGGGCCGCTAGTATTCTAATACAAATTGCATTTAATTATGCAAATCCATAGCTTTCGTAGCATACTTTGTGTGTCTGGAGTCACGTATACCAGAACACTATGCAGTCACAATTAATTAAATGCGAACAATCGTTTATTAGATGCATTCTAATAAAGTACGTATAAAGTAAGTATCAAGGTGAATCTTATATTAGATGTTGTCATTCCTATATAGTATACTCGTATATCTCTACAATGTGATATAAGGCCGGTAACTTACTAGGAAATATTGACTATATAGAGAAATAATTATGCCTTATAATATTATACATTACATACCATATTCATTTATTGAGAGAAATAGAGAAAAAAAGAAGAAATAGAGACCTCTCAGAATGTTTTTTTGGCAGCAGAGGGAACCTGCAGCTGCTTTACCTGAAATGAAAAAATCGTAAATGTTTTTATTGATATATTTAACCACTAAGAGGAGTAAATCTACTCTTAGATTTTGTTTAAATTTAAAAAGAAATCATGTGTATATAATATGTTTTTATTAAATTGGATACTGCATTTTGACTTTTCAATGTAAAAATATTGTCTATAATATAATAATTAGAAGATAAGAATAAATCAGGGTATAAAAAAAATTATAGTGTATTTCAAGCAGGCGAACCCACGAGCCGGTCGCTAATGTTTAATATAACATTTTCACTAGTGGTATTTGCAGTCACAACTATCTCAATCAGCAAAGCAGAGATTGTAGGAGATATTTGGTCTTTACCACGGATCTCCTATTATTATTATTATTTTTTTATTATTTTATTACTACCATTTAACAATGCATACAAAAACTTAAACTGTGTCCTGCAAAACTCTTTGCGAGTTTGACTGCAGGATCTCGAGTCTTTATACATATGATTTAAATTAAAATTACATTAATATTAGATCAAAATTAAACTAAGAAGTATTTTCTGTCAACTGTTCAATTAACAGTTGACAAAAAATACTCCCTAAGTTTAATTTTAAACCTCCTTAAGTCTGTACTGTAGGCTCCGTACGAGTAAATGGGTAATCTAAACTCATGATGGCGTCGATTCGAAAATACACAAGCAATTTCTTGTATTATTATAGACGTAGATTCATATTCACTTTCTAATCTCCAATAATAAATGTAGATAAAACGTGTAATTACGATAATTACCAACGGCCTGTGGCTAGTTTGTTATGTCATAAGGTGTTTATGTATGTAAATATACATAATTTTCTATAATATAATATCTAATGAGGTCTCGGTAGCCTCTTGTATGTAGAGGTAGAAAAGTATGATATAAATCCAAAAATATATATATGTTATTTATATTGCGCAAGACTGATAACTTTCTTTAAGGCCAGTAAAAAGACGAGATGGTTCGTCTGTCGGCAACCATATTATACCATACACGAAAGTAAAACATTTTTTATAACCTTTTTCAGTTTTACACTAATGTAACAGAATGTTGAGTGTTAGATGGAAGAACTAGAGCGAAGAAAAAGGAAAAAATAATTAATTTCCTCGATTGGAAACCGAACTCATAACGTGTCATGTTAAAATCACAGGCTTGTGCCCCTGCGCCACGACTGGCCGAATCAGAAAGGCAGAATATTCTTTGAAAAATTAAAGCTTAGGTATATATTTTGTTAATTCTTAATTTACGTTTTTTCTTGATAAAGTTATGATATTTTAATAAAAAGAACGCTTAATTTATATGATTATTCAACAAGTGTTACAGCAATACTATTTCCATTCCAGATTACAGTGACTAGAAAAAACTTTGCAAGCCTTTGGACTAAAATTTTAAATTTCGGTGTACCGAGATTTCGGTGTAACGGAATCCCGCATAATTTTTCAATCCGTGTGCTGCGGGATCCGTGAATTTTGCGGATAGTAGTAAGGTGGTAAATGAATGAGTATATTGAAATTACTTTTAATTACATATTGTGTTCGTGGTACCAACACCGCTTACTAGTTACTACACGGTCAATAAAATGAGCAGAAAATAAACCACTATCTGTGGTATATATTAGATTTAATCAAATTATTACAATGGATGCGGAAAATAAAATTACATACACAACACCAAATAATTTTACTTGGCGCCATTTTTATATTATTCTAAGTTATCCGACCATGTAACAGAAACAGCGATGATGTTTCCACAGATAATTAATAAAAATTAAAATAGATATAATTATGTTTTTTTTTCCATAAGAATCACTTGCGTTGCGTGTAAACTTTTTTCTCATTGTACATAGGTAAGTATATTATATATTTTTTTCTTTGGTTTTTTTATGTAGTGGCTTGGTGAATAATGTATCTATTTTAGTCACCAGGTACCTAGCCATGATGGCTTCAGAAATTATATGATGCATTTCATAAGAAAATAATTATTTTATATTATAATTATTATTCACGTACAGTTATTGTGAATATTAATACTTCTTCTTCTTCTAAAATTATACAATTTTATTAAAAAAAGAAAAAAAGGCATGTACGTATATACCTACATCATCTGTGTGTAAGCGTGACGGTTGTAAATTTGATCCTCATTTATTGGAATGAATGATATATTTTCATTTTTCCGTCCTCGTAAGACAAAATGCGGCGTTGAACTCCGCTACTCAACCCGCGATTCAGATGGTATGTGAAGAGCATAAATTTTAACACTAGGTTTTCCCTTTTACAACTTCATGTTTCATGCTTAATAATCCAAACAGAAAAAATCTATTAGCGAAGTGAATGGCATCTTATTTATCTCATTCTCTCTAATCTCATTGCCTTACCAAAAGTCATCAAATGATTTCCGAATAACATTAATCATAATAAAATTTTGTACCTAACCTCAGGCTTCTGAATATTAATACTGTTTATAAAATCAGACCATTTTTTTGTCTTATGTTCAAAATTTTTTATAGAACTAGTTTATAATATAAAATACATATAAATATTTTACCCAACGATTCTTTTGCTTTTAAACAAAATAATATTAGCTTCCAAATTATTATTATACTACTCACTATATATGCACTGTATATTAAAAGCTGTCTCATTTTTTTATTCTTCTCATTTATACTTATTACTTACAAGAATTACTCGTTTCATTAATTAATAAAATTTATTTGAAAACGTCGCATTAATCTGTAGAACAACCGCTGGGAACTGAGTTTAATTTTTATATTAACATTTAACACAGTGCCAAGTGAATGATTTCATTTAGATGTACATAAAATTGTATATGGCGTATAATTTTGAAAGTAAAACTTTTACGTAACACTTTTTATTAATAAGTAGCTTTTAGAAGCCAGTCGTGGCGCAGGGACATAAGCGTGTGACTATTGCGGCGAGGTTGTGAGTTTGATTCCCATTAGAGGAAATGAGATATTTAATAGTTTTATTTCTTCGCTCTGACAAAGCAAAACGTAGCGTTGGGTTCCATCACTCAACCGGCAATGTTTCAATAATTCGGCAAAGAACGGTAATATCCTTGCGTACGGGTTGTCTTAATAATAGGTTGCCAGGTTTCTTCTGCCTGGCACCCTGCTATGTGCTAAAAAACTAACTTTTATCAGGCTTCACCCCTGGTGGTCTAATGGAAATAAACATGTACATATAACAAGTGCTCGTGGTAATTCGAACGATTACCCTAACTAACACAAAAGTATCAATTCAAACCAGTTCTTAAGATCATAGTATTTATCCAAATAAACTCTAGAATTTTATACTATTAATATAGATTTAAAACAAAAAGTATTTGATATTTCGTATATTATTCTTTATACTTCATGAGACATTGACAGTTTGAAACACCATAAAATTATAAGAACGAATCATTTAATAACAATAGTAAGAAAAAATAATAATTCCATGATTTATGTATTAATTGACTCGTTTAACGCAACGTCAGTAATTAAATATCTTCCTATAATATTATAGGTAGGTATTATAATAAGCTAAATACCTCCATATAAGATTACTGACAGCTATTGTAAGTAATATCTTATCTAAAAAAAAAAACAAATGTGGTTTGCGGTTTTGTCTAATGGAATAGAATAAACACCTTCCTTTTTATAAAAAGACCGATAAATATTAAATATCTACATATTTATGAATCGTCTGTATTTTAATTTGCATTAAAGTTCTCACGCCTGGAAAGATAATTTTTGTTGCATTGGAAACAGAATTAGTATTTTGTTAGATATCCTATGTGTTGGTATAACATTTTTATTAGCTTCACGCTGTATTCTGTACTTAGTAGGATAGGCAGAGGGGACCTGGGAACCTAATGTTATGAATATACTCCGCTTAGATAAACACCCATTCCTCATTCCATTCCCCACTTTTCGCTGAACTTGTAAGCATTGCATATAAATGCTTACAAAATTACTCACAGTAAATGTCATTCAATGTCAAGAGTAAACTAAGAAAAGGCGTCATTACAAACGTGAACGGGCTTACGTACGTTGACTTCCTGGTCTTAGTTCCTTTATTTACAAACAATAGCTCTAATTTGTCATTTTGCAATACACTGACATAGTATATGATTGTAAATTATTAAATGGATATATTTATATCTAATGGATATTGTACCTAGATCTAGTCCAATTTAGGGAAATGCTTTAGGGGAAGGCTTTAAATGAAACTCTTCAATCGGAATGATCTTATGTCAGAAAAAGATTAAGTCTAGGTAGTGATGAGTCACTGCTTCCTTTCCTTATGACCTAGATAAATTAAGAACAATGGAAACCTCTATACTTAAATATTCTAGCAAATGAAATCTGCTTTAATCACAAATATGGCGTTCTGAGTCTTCTATTGCATCACTATAATTTATTAAATCCCTTAACATGTGAACATACATTTTGCGGTTATTCATTTGAATTTCGCAAAGTAACCTGCGGGTGGCTCCTCAGCTAGTGCAAATAATTCAATATTTTCATATTTGCTTAACATTTATATGGAAAAAACATTTTTGCATAAATATGCTTTATACGAGTATGTAAGATATTACAGATTTATTGTCAGCCGCCTTTAGTTCTTTATTGTGTGTCGGCGGTTACAAGAGATTCCGTGACATTTTTGCAGTGATCATATTTTTTTTATATATATTATATAATTTTGTAATATGTCGGCAATAAAATGTCATTAAAATATATATTTTTTTCAGTTTCACGCTGTTTCCCGTATATAACAGGGTAAGCAAGGGGCCTATTGTTAAAATATTCTGGAGGAATTCTGGAGGCATTACGTGTTGAGTGGCGGAACTCAACGCCGTGCTCGATTTTTTTTCTCGAATGAGAATCGAACCCACAACCAGTCGCGTTTACGGTCACACAACTGTTCCTCTACGCCATGACTGGCCTCTAAAATATCTTTTAAGAAAATATTTACTTAACCCTTCAATTCTCTTTAAATACTCACTAAGTGTTTTAATTCTCTATACTTTAAGAAACTCATGAATATAAAAAATATATACATTATTTATGGTTAAAATAATCAGTATTAACTTTATTTATATCACATATATTCACATATATAGCAGTAAAATTAAGATTACTTCAAATAATTTATTATATTATAATTTTTATATTATAATAAAAATTGACGTCTTTTATATAGCAATTTATTATTTAATCTGCTTATACGATGAAAGTGGGTACATGCAAAGTGGAAAGGTTAAATGTCATTTATATTTTTATAATGTAAATTATTATTATTTTTGTTTATTTAAACTAAAAATCCTTTATTCTTAATCATGTAACGAGGAAAAGCATTTTATAAGAATCTATAGAAATAGAAATCTACACATAGAAACATACACTATAATTTTGCAATGTGCCTCTGCTAGTAATGGTTGAATATATAGATAAGACACTATTCTATTGTTATTGAGATATTGCTTAGTGATACATATCTCGATTCTCCATTGTTTTTTTTTCAATCGATCACCGCCTAAGATAGTAATTTTAAGCAATATTGTAATCAATATTCAACTATTAAATAGTTTTTTTTAAACACTAGACAAAAGAAGTACTTCGTTCATCATTTTCCCGCCTATTTCATGTGAATTTTAAAATAAATTAAATTTATATTATATTATTTTTTAAATATTATTGTTATCCTTAAATACGTAATAATGCATAAAAATTTTAATTCTTTTTTTAAATGAAATAAAGTTACGTAAACCTGAGTCAGTCAGTAACTTTAAAAGAAATAAGAACGTAGAAGCGATGTAGCGAGATAGGTAGTTATGCAGAACACGTATCACAATTCTAGCTATAAGATTTTTATCACAAATAATTGCCTTTATATGTATAAACATAAATACTCGGGACAGGAAATGGCTTATTTATAATCATTAAAAAAAAACAATTAACAATAACAATTAACATTGCAATTATAAACGAGTATTATATATAAAGTTTCAGTAATATCACTGTATTAAATATGTATTTATTACGCAGTGGACACACGTTTGACCGCACGTGCACCGTTATGAGCTTAATTGCAGAGAGATATTTAGATACCCTTAAAATACTAGCCATTCTATTCTCTTTAAAGTAGTAGTATTAAGCATGTTCTAGAGCTCTCTGTTAAGTTATAAAGCTCTAAGGTCCGTATTTATAAATCGCTCCTCTAAGATCGATCTTGAGATAGTGTTTTTATTCATAGATATGTAATTTATGAATGAAAACGGCGTTTCAAGATCATCTCATTTATTTGCATATATCAAGTGAAGAAAAAATAATTTCTCGTAACCGATATCTGTCATAAAATTGTTATTATTTATTATATTTATAGTTTCTCTTTTTGTTTTTTTATTTCACATTGATGCTTTTTTTTAAAAATGCTTTTTGACTGATTTAAAAAAGCTTTTTCTAATGCATTTTCTATTATAATTCTAAAATTGACAACTGTCTTTTTCTTTGGGATAACTGCCATGAAATGAAGGTGTTGCCAACACTTATAAATAATTGTATGCAATACCTCAGTCAAAAGTAATAAAAAATAATATTTTTTAACCTTCCCAGCCGGAGCCTTTTGAAATCGTTAATATTTGGCTTCATCCCAACACTTTGTATTTAAATTCAAACAAAGAAATATGTTCATAAATATTTATAATATGCACTAAATTAAAGATAAACCGTTTATTATTCTTTAGTAAAACAAACAAAAGACTGTTTAAGAAAAACATAATTGTAATTGTAGTTTTTATGTTACAAATGTCTTTCATTGAAAAAAAAAATTATTTTTTTTATATTTTTTGTTGTTATTTTTACGTACCGTATAAAATTTTAAATGTAGGTGCAACATAACTGTGAATAAGAAAAACTTTTTATGTTTGATTTAAAACTCAATATTTAAGTAAATACGAAAGCGCTTTAAAGTCCTTCAACCTCAAAATACTCAGGTTAACCTGTTGACCCTGACGACTTTATTTTTACCGTTTGACAAAACAATAGGAAATTGTAAAAGAAAGTTAAAGTTTATATATTATGTTTAACCGACTACTCTACAAGGAGGAGGTTATGGGGTAATTCGACTGTATTTTTTTATGTTGGTTACTCAGAACTTGTGACTTGGTGAACCGATTTTGATTATTACTCACGAGAAAATGAAAATATTAAACAAATAATATTAAAAAAAACATCTATTAATGCAGAAAATATTTATTGAACATAATTTAAAATTAGGATAACTATTATTTACATAATTATTGAACGACTTCCAACGGTTTAACACCAATCTTGGCAGCCATTTTCCTGTAAGACTCGACTTGTGATTCTGGATAAATTATCGTGCCTCTATTTTTCGTATTTTTTTCATTATTTCTCTCCTTATCCCCTGGAGCTAGCACCGGAAGTGAAGGATCAACCTAACAGAAGGAAATTAAAATTAATATTTTTTGACGACTAACTTTTTAAAATTAATCTATTTTGTGACCATTAAACTAGTTACTAGTTCAATCATAATGGTTATGTTTCGAAGGTACCTATCAGGTTCACGCTATATCCCACACACAGCAGGGTAGGCAGAAGAAACCTATTGCTAAGACACTCCGTTCCCCATTTTCCGCCGCATTCTGAGGCTTTTGCCTATTGAGTGGCGGAACTTAACTCCGCGCTTAGAAATGAAAATATTAAATATTTAATTTCCTCGAGTGTGAATCGAACCCACAACCTATAGCTTTTACAGTCACACGCTTATGCCCTTGCGTGTTACTTGCCTCATTGTCTTCGTAGAGTAAAAATGTATCAATATTGACTTGAAATACAAAGGTCTATTGAGTGCAATTCGTCATACTTACAATAATTTATCTTTATAAATTACCTATGTTCTGACAGCAGGATTGTGTGTTTGTGTGACCTTGTCAAAATAGTATAGATAATGTAAATTAATGATTGCCACAAAACGTGGTATGTCACTAAGGAAAGAAAAGTAACCATAGGGAAGTCAAGCAAAGAAGAAATACATACAAAGGTATGTCTGCTTAATATTTTATAAAGGTAATGAGTACATCAATTTATGTAAGTTCATTAGTATCGGTCGAGGTATACGAGGTCGACTATAAATGCAACATGTTATGGGTTCGATTACCACTCGAGGAAATATTTAATATTTTAATTTCCTGGTATTTCTGGTGACGAGGCAAAGCGTTGAGTTCCGCTCCTCAACACGCAATGGCTTCAGAATTCGGCGGGACCGACCATTTCTTAATGAGAACGAAGTGTCTTAACTTAACACTAGGTTCCCTTTGATTACCCTGTTATATGTGAGATAATAATAATTAATTGAAGCCACCGTGGCACAGATCATAAACTCAATGGTTGCGGGTTCATTTTCCTACTCAGAAATCAGCAAAAAATATTTTCGTGTGCCCTAATAGAACTCAGTAAAGAAAATTTCATATGCGGAGATCGAAGAGTGTTGACAAAGTTTTCTCTGCCTTTCCTACTAAATGCAGGAGAAAGTCTTAAAATACATTTAAATTTCTGTATATTTTAATTTTTGTCACGTTAAAATGAGGATAATATGCAAAAATACAACTGCAATACGTAGGTACTTGAGTATGAGCCAAAAGAAAGCTGCATTCATCGTACCGTACTATTAACACCGTTATACCAACAGGATTTGTTTGTATTTTAACCCACTTACCATTTTATATTTTAAATAAATATGTTTAAAATATTTTTTGTGATGATTTAAAGTTAACAGTTACTTTCTAATTTTTACATATATTTCTCAATTAAATATTTGTTGGTATTTCACTAATTACTCTAGGAGTCTAGATAAATTCAATTTAAATCAATAATATATATAAAGTTGAGCTTTTTAGTACGTACGTTTTATTACCTTTTTACATTTTTTCTTTATAGAGTGGAATTTAATAAATAAGTAATAGACATATATTTATTTAAAATGGGTATCGATTTTTGGAAAAGTCACAACAGTCGCTTTTTACTATCAGATGCACTGCTGCACTAAAACGGTCTCAATAAGTTAAAGTTACTACTATAAAATTCACTGATATCATGTACTTACAGGTTCTAAATTTCTCCAATGACTTAAACAGTCAGCAATTCTATCTTGAAAGCCAGGAGCGAAGCAACCAGGATCAACAGCCACGAAGCACTGTCCTAGATCCGGGGCCTCAGTTTGAGTGTGAGACCATGTTGGTACATTGTGTGTAGCACGAGATCCTGGAATGTGGTTATGAGTTATAACACTGTTTCTGAATTAGTTATAATTACAGTTTTTATATGCAAATAATAATAGAATTAAAATACTCAACGGAGCATCGATATGTTTATATATTCTTTTATTATAAAATGTTGGTAATAAAAATGTACTTAAATTATTCTTTATTTTAATTATTCTCTGTTAAGAAAAGGAGCGGCGTTGAGTTCCGTGACTCACACCATATACTCGTAAGAAACTCATTCCAGAGAATAAACTGACACTATATGTATTTGGCATGACACTAGGATATAGGACTTTCAGCCTACACTGCAATGCGGGAAAAATATTAAACCTGTAAAAAATTATTAAAAATATTTATACCTGAAAGTCCACTACAAAATACTTCAACCATCGCACTAAGTGCGTATCCTTTGTACCCACTTGTCTTCTCGAAGCCTCCTAAAGGCAATAACCGCGCAGTATCGAACGCCTAGAAAAATTTAAGAGCAATGAATACACCTTTTATTTAGTGCCTGAAGAAATTTATTAGCAAATACTTCGTAGTAAAGAATATTATAATTTTATGTAAAAGGATAATTTTGTATATAAACATGTAAAACTAGCATTACCCGCTTAAACTATAGTTATATTATATCAATATTAAAATAAAATATTTGTATAAATTGTAGTCTGTGTTATTGTGATGTACGCTAGCTATATTACTGTAAAGTTTAATCAAAAATCATTCAGTAGTTTTACGTGAAAGTGGAAAAAATGTCTACCCTAACACACTGTTACATAATATTAAAGATTTCTTTGTTTAGATTTAAAAAGGGGTATTTTTTCTTCTACTTTGCAATATGAATATAACGATAATTAATAAGCTATATGAGATCAATATAAAAAAATAATAAAAAAATATTAATTACCACTTGTGGGTCCGTAGTAGTTTTACCGTCTGGACCCAAAGCCCAGGCTTCAGGCAAGGGCTCTCCTTTTCTTATTTGCACTTCGACCTAAAAAGTTAAATGTGTCATTTTAGAATGACATTTAAAGTGTAGTTTGTTCAATTTAAAAGTGCATACATCTCTACATGTAAGTAAAATTATGGGAATATTTTCATATTACAAAAATCTGTAATAAATCCGTTGTAACGCTAGCTGCATTGCGTCTGACTGAAGACGACGGTTTTGGGTTTGATTCCTACTCGGAGTAATGAATTATTTTTATGTAATAACTCTAATAAGAAAAAAGCGAATTGAATTCTGTCATTTAACCCGCAATATCATGTCAAAAAGCGGAGAAACAAATATCTTAACTCTAGGTTTCCTCTTCCTACCCTGCTGCATGCAGCAATGCAAGCAAGCAAGAGAAACTAAAAAAAAATCACCTTTCCCATAGCTGCAGTAGTGGTGGCCATATCAACGACAATAGAGTCGCCGTCAGGTGCAGGTGCCGCCATTGAAATAGGGTTGGTTCCTAACGCACTCTGAAAAATATATATGTATTATTAATTATAATAATAAATATTTTTATAATTCTTTAAAAAAAATTAAGCTAATTTTCTAATTTTACTTTTTAATACGATATGTGTCGTGATCATTTATCATTTCGAATTAAATTATTTAAATAATAAATGTGTTTAACGTATTATTTATTTTTTTATTAATTATTTTAAAAAATAATTTGTACTAACAATTTTAGATCTAGTCGGAACCATAATTGGAGCAGAATTTGTGAACGACATGCCAACGAGACCTTCCTTCTCCGCTTTCAACGCCCAATAGCCGGCCATTCCGTAATGGTTGCAACCTAGAAGGTTAATAGAAAAAAACAAGCAATGAAAAATATAATAGATAATGGTGAAACCAATATTATGATTTAGATTGGAGGTCAATAAGTAATACAAAACTACAAGTACTGGTACAGGTACTGGAGGTAGTAGGAATCGATTGTTCTGTTTGTAAGTGTATTATTATTGAAATGCTGATATTTTTTTAGATTCAGACAGCAGAGTAGGCAAAGGGAACCTAGTGTTAAAACACTCTATTCCCCACTAGCGACTTTTTAGGGGCATTGCGTGTTGATTGGCGGAACTCCACAACGGGTTTTTGCCTTGGTTCCAGAGTAATGAAATGAAAATATTAATCAATAAAAATTAATTTTCCCGAGTGTGAAGCGAACCCTCAACCATCGCGTTGAAGTCACACCCTTGTGTCCTTGACTGAATAAGAACTGTAAAAAACCTTACGTTTAGCAGCAACCCATCCAACTCCACACTCCTTGGCTTTCTTCACAGCGAGGTCCATACAGAAGTTACCAACGGTAGCGCCGAGAGCATCACACCCGTCCACCCAAGCTGTAGCTACGGTTTCTTTTAATATAATTGGCTCTACATTTGGATTGCATACGCCTGATTTCATATCATTTATGTATAGTTCTAAAACACAAATAAAATATAATATAATTACAATTTCATTTAAGGTATCATTTTTTTTGACAAAAAAATTGGACCTTATCACAAAAATTGGATAAAGGAATAAATTTCTAAAAGAAAAAGCTCATTTATAATTTTATTTTTATTCCCATATCATGTTTTTTTTGAAATTTAATGTCAAGTGTGTCCATTTAAATCTAATCATACGTTATAAGACGCTGAACTTTATTGACGTAACATATGATTCAATGTCAATTTTTCCCAATCAGTTCGAGGAAATTTCATCACCTCACTGTGATAACGAGGCAGAGCGCGGCGGTGAGTTCCGCCACTCGACACGCTATGCCTCTAGAATTCGGCGGTAGCTAGGAAACATGTCTTAACGAACGGAGTGTCTTAATACTAAATTTCCAGGTACCCTCTGTTTGAGCCAAATATAGCGGGAAGCTAAAAAAATAATTTTAAATAGTATCTTATAACTTACCTAGCCTATTCATCCCATGGCTGAAGTGACCTACAATATCAGCATGTAGTAAGAGGTCAGCATGGGCCTTCGCTTCCGTTAACGGAGCCCCACCAGCCACTAAGCTATCCACCATAAACCGTTCAGCTTCTTCCACTCTTACTTCAGGCATATTGAACACTTTTTAAGATAAAGAAATAAACAATATTAAAATTGAAATTTATATTAGTTTTATTTACAATGGTTCTATAGAGTTAAAAATTTTAAATTAAGGCCTTATCAAATTTGGAGACAACCTTCACTCTGTGCGCGACAGACAAACTGATTCTGTGATTAAATTGTTTATATATAAACGTAACACGGTAACTACAGGGTGATACTTTTTGTATCACTTTAATAATTAGATAATTGTTACAAGAGAAAAAAATGTCATAGTTTATATATTATTTAATTTTTGTATGAAATTAATATAGTCATTATGTTATTGGATATCAAATTAGGGATGATAAGTGATTTTAATTTAAATTATCGAATGCTTAGCTTAATTGAAGTTTATACAAGGAAAATATTTAAATTAGTGGAAAATTGTATACGGAGAAATATTTAGTTATAATAATTTATTGTAGAGGCTGTCGTGTTGCTGGGGCATAGGCATGTGATTGTAACGCAGCGGTTGTGCGTTCGATTCCCACTCGGGGGAATGAATTAATATACTGTCTCGATACCAGGTTTCTTCTACCTACCCTGCTACATGCGTGAAGCTGAATAAAACAATATTACACATTCTTTCAATCTTAAAATACGTTTAGACACTACGACTAAAAAATGTTTTATTTGTATAATTTTTTTTATAGTATATAAAGTATATAAGGCAGATGTACCGTTCACTGAAATATTTATCTATAGAAGTATAATATAAAAAAAATATGAATAATAATAATATACAAAAATATGTGTGGCCACCCTTATATTTTTATAACGTAGGTACTGTAAGTTGCCTTAACGCTACGAAGCAAATTTTTATTTAGTTTCAAGTACGAAGGATTTTTTTTTGCTATGTACCTACGAGTAATGACCGTCCTTGAAAGTTTCTTTTATATATTTCCTGTTCAATTATATAATGTGAAACCTTTTTATAATAGGTTCATTTTAAGACGAGAAAAAAACAGATAGATTATTTTTTAACATAAGTTATTAAAAAAGTATAATATATTTAAAACCTTTAATAAGAAAAAAAATATTATTTTTAGTCTTTTTTTCTTTCAGAAAAAGTATAATTATTTATTTTAATTATATACCAAAAACTAAAAAAAATCAATAACAATTTGAAATTAGATGTAAATTAAACTATTTATTCATTTATTTATTAGGTCGAGAGACGCTATACCGCTACGCCATGACGGTCTTACATGTATTTTTTCTTGAATATTAATTTCTTATTAATTTCTTAAATAATTATGATCTATTTTTATGATTTATTTTTTTCTTAGATATTATAGAAGTATAATAAAAATATAAACTGTATAAAATTAGGCTCTTTTTAATCAAAAACATGTATTGTATAACATTTATGTAGTTTAAATAAATATGTATTGTATAATCTAGCCTTTGTGTTATTTAATGTTTGTCAGCTTCAGTACACAAGATACGCTGAATGAATTCTACTGATTATATGAGAGCAGAATATTTTATATCTGAATTGTATATAATAGTAAGTAATAAAAAATAATTCAGCCAAGAACAGGGGCACAAGGATGTGGGTGTAAATACGATTGGTTGTGGGTTCGATCCCCACACGAGGAAATGTAATAATTATTTAAATGGTGGAACAGAGTGTCTTAACCCTAGATTCTCTCTACCTCCTCTCTGTGCGGAATACAGCGTGAGATAATTTTGTTTAAAGTAACAAGTAAATATATATTAAAAGTAATGAACCCATTTCTCTTTTTATTATTATTACCATTAGAATGTGATATTGAAATCTATATTTATATGTACATGTTTCTATTTTCCTGTTATTGTAGGTATAAACTACAAAGTGATCGATAATAGGTAATAATGGATTTCATGTCGTACTTTACGAATATCGACATACCGACAGCCAAACTTATAAGATATTTTTTAAAAAAAGATAATAAATCTTAAATATTTTTTTTAGCGTCACACTGTATCCCACACATAACAAGGTAGATAAAGGAACCTGGGAAGTAAAAAATGTGCCTCTGCGCCAAGACTGATGAGATATACACTCTTCTTCAATTTTTCATGATACCGCAAATGAATAAGTAGCATCAGCGTCTCCTAATATTATTAACAATTATAAAAATCAGAAAATTTCTAAACACTCACATGTTAGATCAATTAAATTTTATTTTAATGAAAGTAAAACATGGCAAACAGATACTAGATCAGTCAACAAGCATTAGTGTAATATTTGCACGTTTTAAACTTCATTACTAATAATAAAATAATAGTTACTTAATATCATTATTTTATTCCCTTAAATATTATATAACTATAACAAAAAAAAAACAACACGACTGTCTTAATCAAAAATATTAATAAACTTCTAATAAAACATTTAAAACGGATATCGAACCTGCGACCTTATCACTACCTATACAAATTGCGCCAAATAAAGTGCAATGTGATAAATCACTAATTTAGTTATCAATTATCAACAAACGACATTATCGGCCACAAAACGAACACTTATATGAATACATAATATCAGCTTGAACTGGAATCGAACTGGCGACTTTATCAGTACATATTTAATGCAAATTGCGCGAAATATAAAGTGCAAGTGTACAAACAAATCACTAATTTAGTTATCAATTATCAATAATAGACGTTATCGGCCAAAAAGCATATAAAAGTGTCTCATAATCTATACGTCCATCCCATTCGCTTACGAATGCATATTAGTTTGGCTCGTTGCCCAGTACGACGTAGCATACAATACAGTTAACACGTGTCGAAAGCATTTATTTTGTTTCTGTTTAAAAACTGACTTTATTGGTAAGTAAAACATTGAATTATAAGTCCAATGGATTATAAAAATCTGTTATTTATTATTTTATAGTGATAATTTAAAATGTTTTAGTCCATTTTCGTAAAAATCAAGTTATAAGTTTCGAAATTGTTATTTACTCGGGCTAGTTTTGTTTTATTTGTGGAATGGATTTGTTTGTGGTTTTTTAATGTCATTAACCTGTGTGTATAGCGGGCAACCAAAATGTATACTATGTTGATATCAGAGACCAGCTTCACGCTGTATCCCGCACACAGTAGGAAAGTGAAAAAGTTCTAGTGTTGAGACACTCCGTTCCCTACTTTCCACCGAATTCTGGAGGCATTGTGTGTTGAGAGGCGGAACTTAACACCGTTCTTTGCCTCGACACCAAAGCATATATAATATGAAATGAAAATATAAATGTAAATAAATATTTTATTTCCTCGAGTGGGGATGGAACCCACAACCGTCGCGTTACAGTCACAGTTGTGCCGCTGCGCAACGACGGTATTATGTTGATATGAAAATTACTTTTATGAGTACAAAATAAGAATTAAAATAGTTCATATTAATATGCAAATTAAGTAAAAAATCTAATTGGTATTTCGATAATACATTTGTAAAACAGCTGTGTGAAAAACTTTATATTTTAATACTTAAATGTGACAGAGTAATATAATGACAGACGCGATTGACATATATTAAGTAATTACAGAGGAAAATGGTTAGCAACATGTGACGTCATAAGATTTGAACATAGCCATTAGTTAAATTGTTTTAAAATGCTTTTATTTGCGTGTAATTTTCATATTTCTTACACAAAAATTTGTTCTGTTTTGTTTTTCAATAGATTTATTCGAAACATCTAAAATTCAGAATTTAATCTATGCGAATGAGTTCTTAATGGATACCTCAATAAATATATTAATATTTATAATAAAGCAATTTCAAAGCGAATAACCATTTTAAAAGAGCAATTTATAATATCACAAGAGAAATGTGTAGAAAAAAGTTATTTTCCAGTTTAAA
>JAEBDU010012022.1:0-32052 GCA_016802625.1 Heliconius numata
ATCTAGGTTACGTATAGCTGCTTGAAATTCGAAATGCATTAGACGCCTTGTCGATATTTATTTAGGGTTCCCAAGTTTCCATTTCCACCCTCTGTGTACAGAAATGCCAAACCATAGTTCTATCCAATTTCTCTAGAATTATCGACACGTTTTCTTTTTATAATAGAAAAAAGAAACGATAAAATTATTATAAACCAGCAGCCCATTCTGCTTTAGCTCGTAGTGGTATGGATGCAAGTACCATTATTCTCGGCAAACAAATTTAGATTTAGTTTCATCTTTTCAAATTGTTTAATCAAGTAAATAAATTTTAATTTAATATATAAAATTTCTTGCAATAATTTAATATTTTCTTGGCTTTGCTCTATGTTCAGCACATAGCAGGGTAGGCATAGAGAACCTGGGAACCTAAGGTTAAGTAAGATACTCCGTTCCTATTCAGACTTTTCCTTTCCTCATTTTATTCTGAATTCTGGAGGCATTTAAGGTATCTTGTAATTAAAAAAAAAAGATTATTGGCCTAAATAATAATTGCCATATACCTGATAATTATATAATAAATAAAATATAATTTTATAGTATTTAATAATTCTATCTAATTATTACCATTAATACGTTAATAATTAGAAATTAGCTAAATTAAAAATAATAAAGGTAAATTGAAATTAATGATCATTAAATGAGTTTAAAAAATGACTTGCCACATCATGCTTAACAAACCCTTTTTTCTACTTATACGCTCAAAGGACGTGCTTATTAGTGTTTTTAACTCAAAACGGGTTTTTTTTTGTATGAAACTTATAAAGCTAACTCTTACTTTGGTCTCTCTAAAGAGCTGAATTCACTCCAATTATGTTCTTGTAAAGAAAATATATTAGCATTAACGTCACCCTAATTTCCCTTTTGAAACGCCGCGACCTTTGAAGGCTTTTTAGCTCGACTTGTGCTTCAAATTGGCAACAAAATTCAACTTTGTAATAATAATCATATTAATTGATTAAATAATAAATTAAATTCAGTATTATTTATGTGTTTGAGATTTAAAAAATTGTATATAGATTAAAAAATACTTTTAATATTTTTGAGTATTTTTGACTCATTAAGTCAATTAGTTTAGTTTTTAGTAAGTTATTTATATATGTATCATGTAAATAATATCTTAATTAATATACACGAAATAAAGAAATCTTTAAAGGATTTTTATTAATTTCTTTAAAATTTTTCGTTTACTTCTGGACATAATTGTGGAAATTACACAACACATCATTTTGTAAATTCCATTATTATTTCCACAATTTTTTAAAAATATTATTTCGATTAGAGAGAGTGTAAGAGTCGTAATATTATTTCCCTCCGTTGTATAGGTATACGTTAATTGGCGGAGCTCTTTGAACTATTATTTTAGTAAATTTTTATATTATTATAAGTTTTGTTTTTTCAAAGGTAGCGTTAGTGTTAAGACACTCCGCTCCCTACATTCTTTCAATTTCTGGAGGCATTGCGTGTTGAGTGGCGGAACTCAACGCCGCGCTTTTGTCTTGGTACCAGAGCGAGGAAATGAAAGTAATAAATATTTCATTACCTCGAGTGAGAATCGAACTCAGAATCTGTCACGTTACAGTGCCACGCTTGTGCCTTGTGCCCTACTCTTCACAAATAAAGATTTTCAAATATTTAAATTAAATTTAAGTCTCCAAACAAATGAAGTAAATTCAGTAGGCCTTCAAAATTCGTTTGTTAATGAAGCTTTGCATAATAATGGATACTAGAAATTTGATTAGGGCACTCGAAAAGTGCCGCGTTTCTAATTTGTAATTAAAAGTATTCAGAATCCTTTGTTTTATTCTAACTCAGTGCTCTCAATTCTTTTAAATGTATTTTCTTTTATCTGCTTTAGGGCTGTGTTAAAAAAAGAAAGAACGTTTTCTACCAATTAAGTACGAATCGAAAAATATTGCTCGTCTAGAATGTAATCAATTGTTTACTCATTTGAATAAGTTATTTTATCGTAGGGCAATCAGAATTATTTAGTAAATTTTCATTTCTTCGCTCTGGTATCAAGGCAGAGCGTGGCTCTTAGTTCCCAGAATTCAGCGAAAAGTGTGGAACGGAAATATCTTAATGGGAGCAGTGACTCTTGTCAAGTCAAACCCTGGGGTTGAGCTCCGCCTTTTAACACGAAGTGTCTCGAATATTGGCTTAACGATAGAGAACGGAGTGTCCTCGAAACACAAGGTTCCGCCTGCCTCTCCTTCTCTATATGTGAACCTGAAATACTTCTGAATAATATAAAAAAAAGAAGCAAAAATTGTAAACAGTTTTTGTTGCGCTTGATTTTATTACCAAGACAATTAATTTAAATGGGATTTGTTTAAACATATTAAACAAATCTATTCTAAAAACATAACTTTCCTTACTCACACTCAAATAAATAGACATGCAGGCCAAGCTAGGAAGTAATTAAGGAATTCCTAATCGTCTACATTATTTACTTTTACTATCTTTAAAGAGAATTATTTTGGTAATAGAAATCCAAATTAAAATGTCTATTATAATATAATAATTAAAAATATACTACAACTTATCTATCCTATAAATAAACAATCAAAAGCTAACACCACCATAACGCAGTCTTACAGTGTTTGTCTTACGAAAGTTCTGGGTTTAGGCGGAATAATTATTTTCGTTTTTATATTCTGGTATCTTACATTTTGGTACTCTTATATAAACGAAAATTTTCAGATTTGAGAATGAATTCAGAAAGACTTCTAGTTCTCTCTGCTTATCCTGCTACTTCGTATATACAGAAGATAGCATTAATTTAAAATGTCAACAAAGTAGTTTTGAAGTAAATTGAGGCCAATCGTAACACAGGAGCACATGTACTAAACTACTATACTGCTATGCTATGCTATGCTTAACACTAGGCTCTCTCTACCTACCCAGAACCCTGCAATATGGGGGGTTAGTGTAAGTCACAAAATTCTAATAATTGTATTATTAGAATTTTGATAATATATATATATAGATATAAAAAGCATAATTTATATTATGCTTTTTATAATATAAAAAGCATAATATAAATTACACATTATTGTGTAATTTTGGCTGATTTACTATGTTTTTACTCAAAATATATTAAATGTTAATTATAGAAATAGCACTTACAAATCTTTTCGTAAATATTTTATTCCAGTATCCTTCACGACGCCTAGATAAAACACTAACGTACAAAAGCAACAATATTAGCATACTTTTCACTTCGAATTATTTCAACTTCCATACACTGTTCCGAATAAAATAGACGTCTCGGATAAGTAGGTACCTAGTGACACATTAACATAGCTATGAGATTAAACTTTTTCATGCTTGTTTATATTCCACTTAAACTTTTAACTTAAATTTTCTATTTCTAGAGCAAATAAAGATTTTTTTTTTTATTTTATGGAAAAATTACGGTCTCATTACTCGAGTATTCTTCCTGCGTTCTATTTCGTGTTTTGTTATAAAAATATTATTTTTTTAAACACACAAACCACAAATTAAAATAACAGATTAATGGTAAAGTTGATTTTAATGAATGTGTAAATATTACAAGCTAGGCGCTTCTTTTTATAAAGTCCTTCTCATAGAACTTGGACTATTATACTTATTTATTTAAAATATTAGGTGATAACAATCTTACAAATTTTCAGTTATGTTCAGAATCGATAGAGTTCCATAATAAATTATATCAAAGAAAACTTCTTATAAAAGCTTTCAAAAAGCCAGTGCCAGGTAAACGGAGCATAGTGTTAAAACACACCGCTTCCCACTTTCTGTCGGATTCTGGAGCCATAGCGGATGGAATGGCAGAACTCACCGCTTTTGTCTCGATACTAGTGCGAAGAAATGTAAATATTAAATGTTTCATTTCCTCGAGTGGAAATCGAACCCACACCCTTTCCCATTTACAGTCACATGCTTCTACCCCTACCCTACCATTGGCCTCTCTACCAGAAAATTACATGCAAATAAAAAAATAGCACTAGGTTCCTACACACATTACTTTACATTCATTACACTAAATGAGGTTAAATAAGGTATTCAAGTAAAAAGTATAATATAAAGGGATTTTCACATTCATTTATTTTGCTTAAAAACTTTTCAAATACTCACAAAAGCGTTACGAGAACTAAAAATAGTATAACACTAATGTACGTAAGATAAATTTACTTTCACAAAAGATGCGGGTAATTTCAATAGAACTATCTATTTGATAACATATATTTATATGTTAGAACTTTTTTCATATACAGGGTGGAAGAGGCAGCGCTTCTTTTACTGAAACTGCATATAGGGTAAAATATTTCAAACCCAGAATTAAAAAAAATAATCAAGGTACCTCAACGGTTTGGACGTAGGATTTTTTTTTCATTTCACGATTTTTATCCATACCTGTATTTCGTGTCACACACACATACGTATGCGACGTTGCCGCTTTGACAGGTAAGTGTGTGCGTGCCTATGTTATACTTTACAAATGGCGTTTTATTTTAAAACGATAATTTTATTATTTATTTTGTTTGAAAAAAAAACTTTTTCATTTTTGAGAATAATTTTTTTCCGAATTATATTAGGCTTTTATAGAGTAGTTAAAACTGTGGTTTCATTTAAAGTGGCGCTGACAATTCCAGCCTGTATACATAATGGTGTATGTGAGGCTCTCGTCGCTTAGTGGCGCTAGTGACTGTAAACGCGAGGGTTGTAGGTTCCTTCAATCTGTTCTTGCCTGCAATTTTTAATTATATATGTTTATATCAACTAAAAATAATAATTATTACAATTAATTATTTGATTATTATATTTTTTGTGTTGGTATCGATTTTAATAAAATTTGAAATTCAGACTCTTAAAATTGTTTCATTGAACATGCACGGTTTAATAGAATTTAGTCCCTAAACTGAAAATAATTTCATAAATATTAATATAATTCAAACGGGCGAAGCCGCCTGAGCCTGCTAGTTGAATTTAAAAATATACTTTAAAACACAAACTTTATAATATAAAAAAAAATGTATATTTTAAAAGATTCTCATATTCTTTTATACCTCAACTAGTTTAAAAACAACATAATTTGTATAAAATTAAAAACACAACTACCCTACAGCTATTACCTAACCTTATTTTAAAGTAATACAAGCGCTGTATTACCAGACAGTAAATTGCGGAGAAACAGGATCGTTGAGAGTAATAATTTACGCTCGAGCGTGGCGCTCGGGCGATCTTCCTTGGTTATACATCTAAAGACTAAATGGTGTTAATTCTACCACTTTCTTAGTAAGAAGTACCTTCACAGATATAAAAGCTCGTTTTGATGTAAAATATTGATTTAATAAGTGTTCTTTCAATTTACGAGAAAATTGATATAAAAAATTCTAGTTGAGTCGTCACGCAGGGGCTCAAATTTAAACGCGACATGGAGATTGTCATTCAATTCCTACTCCAGGAAATTAAATATTTTGATTTCTTCGCTTTGGTGTCGAGGCAAAGTGCGGCGTTGAGGTCCGCCACTCAACACACACTGCAAGGCAAGGGCAAGGGAAGCGTTTTAATGGGAACTTAGTGATTTAATATTAGAATCCCAGGTTAGCCTCCACCCTCCCCCAACCTGCCATGTGCGAGCTGAAGCGTGAAGCTGGAAAACAAAAAACAAAGGTTTATTGTATAAACTAAATAAGTGCAGGTCTAGATATGATTAAGATATCCACACGTTGCTTTCTTCCACAAACTTTACTGGAAATGTTTTGCATAAAACTGATTAAAAGCGCCATTTATTTTCCTTTTTAAATGAGCAACTTTTCATCTTTTCAGCTACATTCACAGCGATGACACAATCCCTGATTACTATGAAGAAAATAATGTGAATACACATTTAATAAAATATACGTCTGGCCTACATTTTTATTAAATTTACTTATGTATGCTTCTTTTTTGCTTATATAAATAATTTTATATGCTTAAAAACAGTTTTTTTATTCTCTTCTCAAGCTTTATACACATAGTTGTGTAGGTAGGAGGAACCTAATGATAAGACACTCTGTTACCATTAGGACACTTTCGTTCCCCATTGTCCGCTGAATTCTTCAGGCATTGCGTGTTAAGCGGCGGAATCCTTACCTATATTATAAATTCGAAAGTAACTCTGTCTGTCTGTCTTTTACGCAATCAGGGCCGAACCGCTAATTTAATTGTGATAAAATACTCATATAGAGATACTTGAGGGTCTCGGGATGAACATAGGATACTTTTTTTCTCATATTTGTATATACCATTATATTAAAATACTTATTAATTTGACATGCAATTTATTCGGCCATGTTAATGACAACGGTTGACCATTGCTAAGCAACGATTTTCAAAGTTTGTTGTTAGAAAACGTCACCCAAAATGAGCTTGCTTTACGCATCTCTCTATTGAAAGCTGAAAATAATTTCATAAAT
The DNA here is from genome assembly GCA_016802625.1 of Heliconius numata. Classification (NCBI taxonomy): domain Eukaryota; kingdom Metazoa; phylum Arthropoda; class Insecta; order Lepidoptera; family Nymphalidae; genus Heliconius; species Heliconius numata. The sequence goes on from JAEBDU010012022.1 coordinate 6,483, forward strand.
ATATTTAATAAATATTCGTATAGTTCAAGCGGGCGTAGCCGCGTTCGGGTCCACTAGTATATATAAATATATTTTGTTTCACAGTTAAGGCTTTGAGACGGAAGTATTAAATATTGATGGTCTATAACATTTTTCATGAAGCTATTTCATTTTAAGCGAGAAAACTTTCAAATATATCCGTTACGTATTGTTTCGTGCTAGAATTTTGATAAGAACATAAATCTTATAAGTTGCCTATGTTCTTTCATGAATAAAATTTTGAAAACTTATTTCAGTTTTAAAATATTGATGATATTAAACTCTAGAGTAGTACAATCGTATTGATTGGTTGTATTATAGGATAAAATAAATTAACAAGAGATTTTTATGGGTACGATTAAAATCACAAAAAATTAAAGCATGAATTTTGAGTAACCATGTTGGGTTAACTGAAAGTGTTATTTAAAAATGTTTTTATTTCTATTTAATATGTAATATAATATTTTGAGTAAAGTTACTTATTATCTAATGGACTATGAAGAGAGTATAGTGTTAAGGCACCACATTCTTCACATTTTGCCTTTTATATCCAACGCCGTTTTAGTAGCGAGCGAAAGTACTTTTTACATAAAAACATTTTCTCGAATGTTTCTTTTTTACACTACCCACTGGTCCTCTGGTGTAAACAGAAATATTTTATTCTTTCAGTTTACGTTTCAGTTTTTTTTTTCAATGTTTCAACCAGCAAGACTTCATTCTGACAGTACTACGGTAGATTAGATATTTTACACCTATGTTAAAAAAAAATATTTACTTTTACGAAAAATATCTAAAATAAGTATTTGATTAATTAATATGAAAAAAAAACCTTCATTGTGACCTAATAAGCATTTACTAGAAAAGAAATTCTATTTTTAGACAACGATACCTATCATCTGTTAAGTAAGCTTTTGTTGGCCTAGATTAGCTCAGCCTCGTCGCACACCTACGATGTCTTAATAATAAAGAACCTAAATAAATTAATATAATATTTGTAAGTTCTGGTTATCTTGTTCTGGACATTTACAGCTGATAATTAAAGATCCTTTATATATTATTTCGACTTTATAATTAAATTGAATTAATTGTGAAAACTTCCAATTGTGACACTTCTATTTTTCATTAAGTTACTCTATTCTTTGTTTTTCAATTCCACGGTGTATTCTGCATGTTCTGTGTGACTATAGCTAGGGTAGGAAGACGGAGCCTAGTGTTAAGACACTTCGCTTTCCCCATTCCGCCGAATTTTGGAAACATTGCGTACTCTATTCGTGTTCACTTAATATTATAAATAGTTAAATGCGTAAAGTGAACTTAGTGAAGTGAAGTTTGACTAACTAACCAAATTTTTAAACAAATTTAACAAAAAAAAACCTGTAAATGGTGCCTTTAAACAATTCAATACAGATTTTCCTTATAAACAAACACCCACCAATATAACAAATCGTTTGTCATCTTTTTACTCTCCACAAAAGTCAATAAAACAATGAAATTTATTCTTCAGTTCTTCATCGTTTCGCACCCACTGAGGAACGCCCCAGACCAGACCAAGGTGAGCCTCTTTCAAAATTGAAATCACCGACAGCTACGTGACCGTAAAACCGATAGCTCAACTACCAAAGCTTAAAATAATATTTACTTTACCTTTACCTTCCTAATTCTTGATTCCCTCCAGCTTCAGCTACAGCTTTTAGATTGCGAATTCAAGGGTAGAATATTTTAATGTATTTTATAATATCTTGTCATTATTTATGTATATTGTACCTTTGATGACGTTATTGTTTATTAAAAACATCATCTTTATTAGAGTAGTAAAAAACAATGAAATACTTCCTTAGGTGCCAAAAACAGCTTCATATTTTCCGAATGAGTACACAGAGGGAACCTAATATTTAGACACTCCGCTCGCCTTTCTGCTAAATTTTCGAGACATTGCGTGTTCAGTGCATCTCACGCGGAACCCAACCCCTCCCTTTGTCTATTAGAACCGGGACACAAAAATAGCTTAAAATATAATAATTTGAGGCCATTATGAATGAATACTTTTTAACAGAACAACAAGCATTAAACAATAAGTCCTTCAACCCCTCATCCCCTATTGTCCCTTTAACATATTCTTTACTTGTCTACTAACAATGAGATACAATTTACATACTTTTCCGCTTTCACGAAAATAGTAACTTTTATTTTAGAAGACCTTGTTTTAATTTGCATGTGTCAAATAAGCCTTATCTAGTTGTGAAATATACTTATGTTAACTTTATAAATATGTCTTTATATTGTTTTTCTTTTTTTTTAGCTTTACAATGTACTTCGCATGTACCAGAGCGACGAAATGAAAATATTAATTAACAATTAATTTCCCCGAGGTAATCGAACCCACAACCTTCGCGGTAACATTCACACATCTGTGTCAGTGCGAGACGATTGCCTCTATTTTTGATATTAAAATATCTTGTGAGACATTGAGAAAATCCTCCATTTTCCCCCTAAAATTACCATTAACCAATGTTTAATATAAAAAAATAACGCGAGACTTATTTACATTTTTATTTATTTAAAAGGAAGTATAAATAAGTCTTTATATAAATAATTTAAAGACGATTTTACTCATACAAAAGTTTATTTAAGATAAATAATATAATATACAACCATTGGTCGTAGCCAGCCAATATATCTCGACAGCATTATCACATCGTACTATGGGGGTCTACGTAAACACTTCACAGACACCTCAACCCTGGATGAAGTACTCAATATGGAACAGTACCTACTATATTTATATGAATATATCGATATAAAGTGCTTACTAATATCTTAATAGGCTTAGTTTACATGTGTTTAACGTCACTTGCTGAGAGGATCCTTATGTCGTTTACTGATAGGTGCAAATTTTTAAATTAAGTAGTTATATATGGATATATGGAGAGTAAAGCTGAGGACCGAGTGTGGTGGCGAGAATTGGGGAAGGCCTACGTCCAACAGTGGACAAAAGATGGCTGTTGATGATGATTAGGATGATGATATGGAGTACAGGCGAGTTTTTTTATAATATATGGCTTAAACAAATATAATTATGAAATTACTGTTTTATTTTTTAGTTAATATAAAAGTGTTGAAGATAAGCAGTATTTTTTAAAGTTTTTAATATAGGTGGTTCCTGGATTAAAAATGTTTAATATAGGATTTCGCGACTCACCACAACCTAAACCATCAAATATATAAACACAAGAAGTATAACATAATGACAAGTTGAGCCTCTTGAATTTATTTATTTTAATATTATTTATTGACAAAATAACAACCTAACAAACTATATTATTAAAATCGTCATATAATTTTTTTGGTATCTACTAAAAAGATTCTGATTTCCACCTGTCTAGTGTCACATCGAGAGCCACCCATTATCCTGCTAGGTGTCAATTGGTGCCGAGTAAACACTTCTGTGGCACGCGTGGCTCCCTCAGCACTCAAGTATTCTCATATTCAACACCTGTATATTGCTTACCTATATAAGCACCTACATTATATGTTTTCTGTTTATTGATAGGTGAAGACTACGGCCCTTTTTTGTGTAATTATTTATTGTTGGTAAAAGAAAATATTATAATAATCTGCTATGCTATAAGATAACATGTATAGGTACTAACATTTCAAATAGCAGGCCAGATGAGTTGTGGGTTCGATTTCCACTTAGAAAATGAAATATTTAATATAAAGAAAGTGAGAAGCGAAGTATTTTAAGACTAGGCTTGATCTGCCTACCCTGTTACGTTCAAGATGCAGTGTAAAGCTGAAAGAAAGAATGTATACTAACATAGGTATTCATTAAAAAATCAAAATGTTCTTATAATAATTAAATTTGAAAATTGTCCTTAAAACTGTTGAATTAGTAAAGTAATAAGATATTAATATCTAAGATCTAATCTATTATCAACGTTAGTTAACATTACCTTTATCGTTAACGCAATAATAGGCTAAAATAGCTATGGCTGCGTAGATTTATCTTACATTTAAATATCCTTATTATGCTTAAAATTATAATTATATTCAAAGCATAATTCTATAGTTAAAATTATTCTAATTTCATAGCCATTTCTGTCCTTAAATATTAGTTAAACTTCCACGTCCAACAGCGTAATAAAAGTAATCGTATTTAATACAGTTACGGATAGGACATGTTAGTTACAGTTGAAAATTTATTTTGAACTAATATATTAAAATTGAAAATAAACATAAAATAATTGGTCGAGATCCAACAAAAGGCTTTTTACATAGAAATTGTAAACAATTTACCTAAAGGCGTATTTAAAACTATTTATTTAACAATAAACTAAATATAAATATTTATTATGATACTACTAAAGAGTCCCCAGAGTTTTTTGTTTATTATATAACAAACATTATAAAAATACACATATAGGCAGATTGATAACCTCCTCTTTACGGAAGTTGGTTAAAAAGTTGTGAAACTCGAACACGTTAGATTCACACACTGTTGACATATTTAATTTAATTAGACAGAAAGTTGAAATCTCTACGTTTTTGCTAGACATACGAATAGAATCGAATGATTGCGCACTTCTTCGAAGTTCATTAATTTCCACCGCGACTAAAATAGAGAGAGTCGACAAAGCAGTAATTAATTCCACGGAAAGCTGCAGATCAATCGACGTGATGGCTGTTACTTGCATTCCCTTTATTGCGAGGATCGATATCCGACGTTTTGGTTTGAAAGAAATATACATAGAGATTTTGGCCAAATATTATAGCAAGCTATATATAATAGGCCTGTGTGACTGTGAAAGCGACAGGTTGTGGGTTCTATTCCCACTCGGGGAAATTAAATATTTGATATTTTCATTTTTTCGCTCTGGTAACGAGGCTATGCGAGGAGTTAACACTAGGTTCCCTCTGCTATTCTGCTATGTGCGGAGATATAGCGTGAAACTGAAAAGTTTGTTTTTATTATATGGGAATAAGTATTTCGAAGTTTGTCATTCAATTGATAAACTTCATTTAAAACGATTTATTAAATATATTATTATAATATAACTATTTCATAATAACTTAGCTGCTGTTAACTAAACATTAAAGCCGAAACAATTGAACAAAATCCACAAAAAACATTCCTAACATATCAAAATTTGCTTATAAAAAATTTTGGTAAATTTGACGTGTTCTAAACTTTGAGAACTTTTGGACATACACACATACATCTATTTTGCATTCCGGTTCTGCTAAGCGAAAGTGTTTTTCATAGCTGCGCTCCCCAGCGTGATAGATGTGGGGTCCTTTGTGTGACCGCGGCTTACTTGCTCACTGAACTTCTCCTTTTAGTTTCTTTTTCAAGCCCATTGTGATACTGAAATCGGAGGATATGGATGGACAGCTAAAAGAATTGTTATCGTGCTATATCGGTTTGCGCTTTCAGGTTTTGTTATGGTTATGTTTTTTTAAGTAGCATTTGAATCTAATTATGGCGACGAGTCAGTGAAGTGGTTTTATAGTCTATTTATTGATACGGAATTCAGTACAAATATTTTTACTACAATAAGGCCTATTAATTTTAAATATGTAATAATGTATTGAAAAATGTAAAAATTGTAAAAAAAATGTATTTGTAATACGTTACAAATATTCACATATTGTTTGATCTCAATCCAAGTTTATATCAACGAATCAACTTTATTAAGGTGTTTTTTTTTATATATAATATACTAGTGGACCCGAACGCGGCTACGCCCGCTTGAACTATACGAATATTTATTAAATATATTTATGAAATTATATTCAGTTTTCAATAGAGAGATGCGTTATGCAAGCCCATTTTGGGTGACGTTTTCTAACAACAAACTTTGCAAATCGTTGCTTAGCAATTATTAACATGGCAGAATAAATTGCATGTCAAATTTATAAGTATTTTAATATACCTATTGGTATATATCGAAAATATTACAAATATGAGAAAAAAAAAGTATCCTATGTTCATCCCGAGACCCTCAAGTATCTCTATATGAGTATTTTATCACAATTAAATTAGCGGTTTGGCCCTGATTGCGTAAAAGACAAACAGACAGACAGAGTTACTTTCGAATTTATAATGTAGGTATGGATATTGGTTTAAAATTACATTTTATTTCAAAGTACCAACATGAAATTTAAAAGCCTTAAGTTATATTTGAAAAGCAACATCTATCATTTCTCGTGAGTAATAAATATGTTTAAAGTTTTTTAACGCAACAAACACTATGCAAGTTTTATTGCGAAAATGTACTCCAATGCTATAAGTTACTTCTGCATAAAATTACTGGTTTCTTTGTTCGTGTAAAGACAACTTTCAAAATAGGTATCTATATATTCGGGAAAACTCGAGGGTAAGTCAAAGAAAGGCTTTTTCAATCGAGACGGGCAAGCGGTGGCGTGAATACATTGTCTTTAAATTTTTATCCAATCTATAAACTTGACAACTTACAATTCAACCCACGTGGCGACCGCTAATGAAAGACTTACTTAAGTAACTGCGCCGGCGAAGGGAATTAACAAGTTCCAAATACAATTCAGTCCTTAAACGAAGTTCATTTCGACGTCGGCAAAGTGGAAAACTTCGAGGTTCCTTTTTTTAGGGGAACCGATGCAAAGTTTTACCGCCTTTTTAAACACGTAGTACCCTGAAGCGGGTCAGTTATGGCTAATTTCTTGACATGGAGTTTTAATTTATGCGATCCCATAAAGTTCAAGAAGCCAGGATTGAGGCCTAGTGTCGTGAAAGGGTAAGAATATTTTATATTTTAATTTCCTCGCGTCGTTAAACAAATAAGAGTAAGTAATTTGCGGCAAGGGTCGCTGTAAAGCTTATCTGCGTCAATTAAGAAAAAACCTCAGAGGCAGTTTTTTAAGGAGTCGCGGCCGCCGACGGTTGATTACTAATTCCGCGACAAAGAGCTCTATTACGTGGCCGCTGTTACATCACTAATAGGAAAAAATAACTTTTATTCGTATTTCATAAATACAAGTTTAGTATTGTTGAGTTTCGCCTGAATACGTGGTGTCTCCAGAAAATTGGCTTAATGGGAAAGGAGTGCCGTAACACTATTTTCCCACTGGTTCGCTGAAACTAAAGAATATATTTAAAAAATGTTCTTCCTAAATTACGAGCTACGATTATGAGTTCATTATGGGGTTCTCACTCGAGGAATTGAAATATTTAATATTTTCATTTTCCCCACTTTGGTAACAAGGTAAAGCGTGGCGTTCAATACTCCCACTCAATACGCAACGCCTGAAGAACTCGGAGGAAAGTGGGGAACGGAGTGGTTCCTAGGTTTCAGGGAAAATAGAAATCTAACTTATAAATCTAAAACAACGCATATTTACTTACAAGTAGGTACACTCTAAATTCTAAATATTTGCAAAGTCAATTGTTTATATTATTAGCGAGTTCAGCTTTTACATTTATTTGCTCCCCGAGTACAATACCAGACGACGTATTACAAGCCCCCGAGCTTAACTTAAATCGACTCGAGCCATGAATTTCGCGAACAATAAATAGCTCAGTTTATTCACGGCATTCACAATCAGAAAACATGGACGACAATACAAATTTACTATAATAATTTCAATTTTGACGTAAATTTTGTACGAAAACAAATATCAAGTAAACATGTTTGTCCCTTTCCTTATGGCGGCTGACTTGAATATAAATTGTAATGGGATTCGATTGAGGAAAGGTACTGGAGTTCCGTTCAGTAATAAAACATCTTTATGAAGAACGACGAACTCAATGACGAGGCTGGGTTGATACTAAAAAGAAAATACAAAGGTATTTCTATCTAAAATGAAAGGCCAGCAGAGTGTTTTAATTATTATTATTAGACGAAAAATTTAAATTACTAGCATTGTTTTACTATTACTAAATATTCCAAAAAAAATATTTCATAAAAATACAATACTTATAAACTTTATTCATTTCATCCAACGCTCCACGTTGGTTGGACATTAGTATCTTATTTTAAAATTCCTACATTATTTTTTTATTAAATCTCCCATTTGCATCAAATATCATCTATATATATATATAAAAGGACTTGTCCTCACTGACTGAGGTAAGACGCGCGCACAGCCGTAACCGCTGTGCGTAGAAACGTGAAATTTGGACAGATGTTTACTTTTGGAATCTGGACGTCCACTAAGAAAGGATTTTGAAAAATTTTAACTCTAAAGGGGTGAGATAGGGGTTGAAAGTTTGTATGGAAAAAAAATTTAATCGGCACCAATTTTTATAAAATTTGAAATTTAGATTTTTAAAAGTATTTAATTGAACACGTATTTCATCGTTTTCTAGAATTCTCCCCCTAAGGGTGCAAATAAGGGGTTGAAAGTTGTATGGAAAAATCTTTAAAACGCCACCGATTATTATAAAATTTTAAATTTAGACTCTTAAAAATATTTAATTGAACATGTGTTTCATGGTTTTCTAGAATTCATCCCCTAAGGGTGCAAATAAGGAGTTGAAAGTTTGTATGGAAAAATCTTTAAATCGCCACCGATTTTTATAAAATTAGAAATTTAGACTCTTAAAAATATTTCATTGGAAATATGTTTCGTGGTTTTTTAGAATTCACCCCTAAATACGTAAGCGAAGCTGCGCGCGTCCGCTAGTTTAGATATAAAACCAAAATTATAAATATCATTTAGATATAAAAAAAATAGTTTTATTATAAACACAAAAATACATATAGTTAGAATTGAAAGATAGCCGGGAATTCCGGGATTGTCCTTGTCTAGTCCAGTAATTATACTTTGCTGTCTAGGAATTCATGAATACTAGTTTTAGTCAAACGTAGTTTAATATTTAAGTCTTAAATAGATGCTTCAATATTGGAATTACATTTATGTACGACAGTTCATAATTAAAAGATTTTCACAACAAAAAATCAACTAACAGTATAAGTTTATTCTCTAAAACGGATTCCGTTCGTGGCCCCAGAAATGTCCCGGAAATGATAAGCCTGGATCTGGCAACCCTACATTCAGTATAGGCAGAATTTACGAATGATAGTTTTGTTCTTGATTTTCCGCACATTTAGAGACATCTTGCTGAAAGAGTTTTTATTTATAAAAAATATTTATTTATATAAAAAAACCGCATTTAAATAGACGTTAAATTGTAAGCTTCCTTCTTTCGTTCTTAAGTATAATTTATTTTGTATGAAGAATTTTTCCATTCATTAGTAACTAAAAAATAAATGAGGAATATTATATGAATGAAGAGTTTGAATAAACTTTAGACTTCATCATGTTTTTTTGTATACAGTTTCTTATTTCAATTATGTTAAATGAGTTATTTTTTGTTTTTATACTATAAAACCTTTCGACTAAAACGAAACTAATTTATATTTAACATTTTTAAAATGTTATTCTACACTTAGGAAAGAAAAACACTTTTAAGTAAATATATAAAAATTTAAACGTAGCAAGATAGGAACCCTGTGCCTCTTGTAGACCTCTTGGAAAAATTCCAATCTATCTTAAGATTATCAATATTATTAACAACTTTAATAAATTTCATCCACCTTTCTTATCAAAAAGGACTCAGAAATAAAATCCTAGGCTATTGTTTTAAAAGAAACTAAAATCGATGTTAATAGTATTTACTCACAATTTACATTCAGTGAGGACGTCGGGTTAGGGACTAAATCGAATTCCTATCATTTCTTTACTTCAGTATGGAAATGGTTGCGTATTACTCGGCATTTTTGCGTGAACCCTTTTCATTTTTATTAATTTTTTTTATTGTTATTACTATTTTATATATAGGTACGTACACGTTTAATATTGACTGTTATATTCAAATTGTAATATTATTAAACAGTATCAAATAAACGTTTCGTTGAAAGTTCAAGCAAAATTGGATTATTAGATTTTGACTATTTTCTATTCTACTTCCTTTTTAATTACTTGTCTCTCTACTAGAATTTGTGTTCATTTATTGTTACAGATACAATATAAAAAAAGAAAAAATATGAATTCGTAGATGAGGCAAGAGTATAGCTAGTTATATGTAGCTAGGTAGTAGTTTATATAATAGCTAGTTATAATAGGTACCCTTTGTAATAGGTCCAAAACAGGCCAAATATCAGAAATATAAAGTAGATTTCTTTTTCTTTATTTCTGTAGAAAATAGTCTATTACCAATATCAATAGGCATTGCTAACAAAACACCAAATCATGATGAAGTTCACGAAAAAGAAAAAAGCTGGTGGATTTTTTTCTTCGCCGACAATGAGTGATTTTGCTCATTTTGGTTCATTCCCGCTGCCCCATCTGGATTCCATTTCTTTGTATTACAATTCATTTTCTGTTCTGCGTTGCTTTTATCTAAAATTGAAAAAAAAAGCGAATCTACTATAAACTAAATTACGCCAACGAATAAAATGTTACATTTTAGTTTTCCTCCTTGAAGTATGCACAATTTTGGTTTTGTTCTTTGAAATTTATTTTGACAGGTTTCACTTGGAAATATTATTTCATTAGTAAAGATCATATTTCTTACTTTAAGTAAATTTAGTTTAGATTAGATTTTGAAGTTAATGAATACTTAATTATCAATTGGGTTAATGTATAAAAAAACAACGAAGAAATGGAAGAATACTTTGAAAAGGAAAGAATTAATAGTTCGCAGATCATTTAAAATTTAATTAATGGAAGAAATAAATTACAGATAATAAATTTGATTCGACAATTAAAGAAAAATGGAACTGGTGAAACGATTGACAAATAGCAACGAATACTTAAATACCAAATTATTTTGACCCATTATTTATAAATTCTCAATATATTTCAAATTATCGTTACAAAAATCTCTCCAAGCATTAAGCTTACAAAACGAAAGCTAGGTATTACAGTAAAAGACTAAAGCCGCACATACTTCCCCAGGGTTCCCGTTCGTTCACAGCGAGCGCCCGGCTCTAGTCGAGTCACAAAGGGCGGGACAAATCACATTACGAACGCGTGAATTGTAAATTGGACATTACTCGTTACACCTACCCCTGGGCCCGAGGCACGGACCACTAACGACGCTGCTGTACTATAACATTGTATATTGTTGTTTCAGCTTCACGCAGTATCCCGCATGTAGCGGGGTAGGCAGAGCGGACCTAGTGTTTAGACACTCTTGCGTGCTTAGTGGCGAAATTTATGCTGCGCTTTAAATGAAAATATTTCGTTTCCTTCAGTGGGAATCGAACTCACAACCTGTTTACAGTCACATGCTTGTGCCCCTAAGTTGCAGATTCTTATTTTATGGATAGAAGAAAAAATTACATAATATATATGTATAAGTTTAATTTTCAAGCATTAATTTAGTGTTCTTTAATTTTATTTTTTTTCATTTTACTACAACAAAAAAATCATTTTGAAATATTATTATAAAATAATATATATTTTTATACACATACTTTTTATATAAAATAAAATCTACTCAATTTAAATTGAATCAGTCTGGATATATTGTAGAGTTTTCAATTTGTGAAATATCGCTTCACATGCAATTTTCCGCACAAATCATACCAATACAGTTCTAATTGACGACCAATGGAACCCTAACGACTGTATTGTTCATCCACTTTGAAAATACTCCCCTTACGCTTTATTTTCCGATTTCACTTTTATTATTTATTCATTAATACTGGTTTCGAAATGCGTTCACTCATTCGTTCAAATAGTCTATTGAATTTTATAGGATTATCATTAAAATGAAACTTTGCTAATAATAATAATAGATAGGATAGTTTGTTAATGTTCCAAATATATTTTTAATACTTCTGAAAATAATACTTTAATAAAATTTCTTTCCAATTAAGGTAAATATAAAAAATAAAATTAATTAAACATTTATATTAACATAATTTTTCAAATAATAAACAAAATAAATTAAATCCTAACCTTAGTCACTACATTACATTTAAAAAAATAATATTCGACAACGACGTGTTCATTTCCCGGTTCAGCCGGCACCAGGCAAGTTACACGTTACCAATAACGCTGACACCGTATCGGCACGGCCATAAACTTAACCATTAAAAGATTCTTCATAAAAATCACTTTATCACTTTCACGCTGTATCCCGCACACAACAAGGTAGGCTGAGGGAACCTAGTTATCATGACACTCCGTTCTCCACCTTCTGTCGTATTTTTCGAGGCATTGCAAGTGGGAATCGAACCCATAAACGTCGCATTACACTCACAGATGTTTTAAATGAAAATCTCCTCTCTCTCTTTATTTCTGCTATGATGACAGCTATAATGATATTGTGTGGACGTGAAAAGGGAGACAATGTGTTGTTATTCGCGTCTAGACACTTATTCATTCTTATCTTGTGCCTTTTACTATACTGGAATAACATCAATTGAACCATTTTGTATTTGAATTTCTGTCACTCTAACATGATAGATTTCTGTTAAGCGTCGTGTAAAGTTTGTTTTATTCAATTCTCTTCATCAGATATGTCAATTGCAAGATAACATTTTAAGTAAGCCAACCAAAATGGTTAAAAACCAACGAGTTAAGTTTTGAGTTCAAATCTAAACACTAACATCAAAATTTTACTGTCAGCCTTATTATATACTCGTAGTTGGAGAGTGATTGACAGAAGCGTTCCGTCAATTAGAATGATGGATTCAAATCTCATTCGATAGAATATATGGATATTGAATGCAAGGCAAGGTTGATTACGACATTAATAGTTTAAGTTTAATATTCATATATAAACGCAATAGTTCTGCATACAATTCCCAATAAGATAAAGCGTGCCGTTAAGTTGTACCAGTCAACACTAAATAAGTTGAATTTGGGAATTTGGAGAACGAACTGTCTTGATACAAAGCTTACTTACCTTATCACTCCCCATACACATGGTATACGGGATAATGCGTGAAAACGATTATTATTTCAACACTAAAATATAAATAACAACACAAAACACAAAAATGATAACCGTTCAAACAAATGAAAACTATACTACGAGAGAAAGCACGCAATAGAAATATAGCTTCATAAGCCGCCAGGCCGGAACAATTGAATTATATCCAGCTATTAAACCCAGTCAGGCTTGAGTTCACTAAACTGTGCCTCCGGACCGGTGGTGGTGCTGGTCAGTGGTGGTCGGTGCACCAATTTGTTCTGTGCCAGTGTTCGACCGCCGCCATTTAACTATTCTAAGTCGAACTGTATGTCATGATTTACTTGAGTTATTCCAATGTTGGGTAAGGAGAGATATGTTGCATTTGGTTTTATGACTTCAAATTTAGGTTTAAAGAATTATTATCTTAGAAGAAAAAGTAGGTAGTCCAGTCGTGGAGGGCCATGTGAGACTGTAAACGTGACTGTAGGTTCGATTTCCACTCGAAAAGGAAATTTCATATATCATTTCTTCGCTCTGGTATCGATCTGGTGTTGAGTACTACCACTTAACATGCAACGCTTCAAGAACTCGAGGAAAATGGGGGACGGAGTGCCTTAACACTAGGTTCCCTTTGCCACCTTGAGCTGTGTGAGATACAACGGAAAGCGTATTTCGCTCCAAACAAAACTAAAACGTAATATAAAATATAGCAAATATGGAATTCTCTTGTTTTGTCGACAAGTTGGTGTCGACTTGCACCCTTTGTGCATTAGAGCAGCCGCAGGCCGACACAGACTCTGGGGGGTTTGCCTGAAACGACAAAATAACTATAGCGTTGTGAAAGCCCAAATGTGGTAAGTAACTGATAACATTGAATCTAGTACTAAAATGTAAGAAGCTTCCTTTTTTATGCTATTTTTTGTAGGTTCAATTGTGGTTTAGCTGCGTAAATTACATTAAGTATTAAAAAACTTAATTAAAAATTATTGACTTGGCTAAAGACGATGAAATATCATTTTTAAACATTATAATACAACCAAATTGACAAGCTTCTTTCTTCGTTTCGTCTTTTGCATATATGGCATTCCCATTCCAGGAAATAAAAGATTTAATATTTTCATCAACTAGCTCTGGTAACCAGGAAAAACACGGTGTTGAGTTCCGCCACTCAACACACAATGTACCCAGAATTCGGTTGAAAGTAGTGAATGGGGGTTTCTTAATGGGAACGGAGTGTCTTGATTTTAAGTTCCTAGGTACCCTCTGCCGACCCTGCTATGTGTGAAATACAGGGCAAAGTTAAAAAATAATTATTTATTTAAATATATAAAACTACAGGATATATCTTATACTTTTAAGCACCAGTAACTGCCATCTCAAAAAAAATAAAAATGACTCCGTAACAAAAGTATACTAAACCGTTATGACATTATCCGTAAAACTTTCCCCATACTCGCGTAACTCTAAAATACGTGAAGTGTAACCCTAAACTCGTTGGAAGTTAGTTAAGAATACCATAACGGAATACAGAGTAGAACGCCGAGACACCGCGGAGGTACCCCTCAAGTTTATGCATTCAGGATGAGTTGATATTAGTTTGCAACACGCTTCTCTACATTAGCTTTGTACTGTCATTACAATATCTCTGATATGTTGATGTGTTCACTAGTTTGAAGGTCTGATGTAAATGTAAATTATAATCAAAATGTTTCATTGAACTTATCTAGAGCGAAATATTATGCGGGATAGTACCCATCTGCGGGATTGTATATGCGGGATTGCTCTTACTTATGTATTATACAGGGCCATGTTGAATAAGTTATGTAATTTAACTATTTGCAAATATATGTATAACTTCTTAATAAATATTAGTAATAATAATAAGCTTTTTTTTGGTCTAATTCTATTTTTGGGGTTCCGTACCTAGAAAAGAAAAAAGAAATTTAAAATTAAAAATATAATATATTCTAGTCCCTTGGAGCACAGAAAAAATCAAGCTTAAAAAGTCAATCGAATTCGCGTTCATGCATATTTTTTGTTGTATTTTATATGAAATTCGCCGTACAGTACAGTTATGACAATTAGGAAGAAGTGAGAACTTGCAGTACAAACAAAATAATAAATCTAAAAAGTATAAATTTATAGATATTCCATGAAAATATCATTACAAACATATAATTGTAGTTCGCTTCATACAAAATGAGTGCATACGTTTGTAAACTTAAGTTAGTTATACATACTATATCAAACGTGAAATTGGTACAGAACCCTAAGCATACGAATCAGACTCGAAATTGACCGATTTGTTCGTTGTAAAATCGTTAATATAATTTTCGACAAGTTTCATAATGTACGGCACTACGTATTTCTTATTAGAAATCTAAAGCAAATGCAATCCAAAATAGGGTTATGGATCGTCAATATTGCGCTGGCAGTCAATTATTTGATAAGCTTCGTCACCCCTCGCCTAAAAGTGTTTAGAAATCACATGTTGACTTCTCGTCACCATAGCGACGCTGTAAGAAAAATACCAGTACTCAATCGAAAATCGAACCACAAACTTAATTATCTCTCTCCATTTATTCCGCCCTTCCTCTCGCATTAAGATCCGGTTGCCTAAAATTAATTTGTTGTCCCAATATATTGCCAGTAATCTAATTGTCTCTCCTTCAAACTCGTAGGGTTTTAATTTCCTCGAAAGGGAAGCTTTTGTACTAATTATTTATTTAAATACCGAAATGTTAAACCTTATCGTTGAAGCCGTCGTGGCGCAGCGGCACAATCGTGTGACTGTAACGCAACGGTTGTGGGTTCGATTTCTGCTTGGGTGATTAAATTAATATTTATGAATATTTTTATTTTTTCGCTTTGGTACCAACATAAAAAGCGCAGCGTTGAGTTCTACCACTCAACACCCAATGCCTCGAAAACTCGGCAATATAGTGAACGAAGTGTCTTAACTCTCCTATGTGCGGAGGCTGAAAAAAAATAGAATACTTTATTTCACACACAAAACTAAGAAATATATAAAATGAATAACATAAATAGAAAAAAAAAACACGTATGCAAAGGCGGTCTTATTGCTTTAAGCAATCTCTACTAACAAACAAAAAATGTTAGTACTTAAAATATTTTGATTGAAACTCAAAATCCACTTCCCAAACATTGCCATCAAATCAAAGAGATATCCTAGCCTTACAAAATCGTTGACGGATTTCTCTCCCAGAAATCCCAACGTGATCATAAAGAATATACATTGAAATGAATAGGAATAGCTAAGGTCTTTGTGAGCAAATTGCTGGAGACGGAATTGAGTTAGGCCGGACGGAGAGCCACGACCTCTGACCCTTTGTCGCATCATCAAGCTACAAATTGGCAGTTTAGTTTCCGCTACCGGAGCGCCCCGGGCGGTCGTTACCGTAGTGTACGGGAGTCAGCAGAAAACAACAATAACTCAATATTGCATTACAGCAATTTCTATATAAACAGTCTCTTTAAAAAGTTTTTGAGGCTGGTGTGGCGCATGGTCAGAGGTGTGTGACTTGGCGTGGGTTCGATTCCCACTCGAGGAAATGAAATATTTCATCCTTTCATCTTCTTAACTCGTAACTAGGCAAAACTCGTTGAGTTTGACCACTCAGCACGCAACGCCTCGAGAATTCGACAGAAAGTGTCTTATGAAAACGGAGTGTCTGTACACTAGGTTCCCAGGTTCCCTCTGCTTACCCTGTACAGAATACAGCTAAAATAAAACAAAAAAATCTTTTCATTTTTGCAACCCAAAGGCACCCAAATACCGGTATTCTATTGCCGCGGTATTATTCATCACTAACTAGTTGCTAACTACGGACACGTAACACATAATTAATTTATCCAATTTCATCAAATTATACATTAGCGATACGTTGTTATTATACAGCGATGACTTGTTTATTATTGGTATATATTATTAAATATATTTCGTACGCTAATATTATTAAGCTAATTACGTTTGCGGCAGTCGAGGGATTGAAAAAAAACCGAATAATTATTAATTATTTATTAATTATATATTAATACAATTATCTTAAAACTAACGACTGCTTTAATCGAAGTGAGAATAAAGAGTGTTTTTAACTTCTAATAAGATATTATAATTACGAGAATTAAAACACAGGTGCATTGGACAATTCGAAGAAATCGCTGGGTGGTCGCCTGAGATCAGGCGAGTACTTTGGTACGTCAGCATATTCGTAGGGTTAGAGTTACGTAACTCCTCCACCCCTAGAGAGGCAACTATTTGAGAATGTTGAGTGAAAAAGTTGCCGGAGTACACGCTTCCTTAGGATCTTCTGGGTTATCTCCATTTTCCAAACTTTCCTCATTCTTTCCAATAGTTTTCTTATACTTTTTATATTGTAATAAAATGATAAGTGCACCTGCACTGAATAATATTGCGTATACTGGTATGGTTGTATGATATACTGTAGTATCTTTCTCGTGTTCAATGTGTAGCGGTGATTGCCTCGCAATTTTATCTTTGAGTCTATGGAGTCCATGAAGATTTATAGATGATATATTAATAGTTGTATCTAGGTGAGCAATTTCATCGGATATCTTTATCAATTTTAAGGGCTGTCCTCTTATTTCGTTGTTGTCGTTGATTAACGTAAATTCTTCGGATACGATTTGGCATCCTAGGGGAATAGTTATAAGGTAGCTGCCTTTTAATGATGTAAATTCGTGTTTATTGCATGATATTTGTATCTTTTGATTCTCAGGAAACGATATAATATAGTGCATATCGTCTAGTTTCTCCATAGATCCTCGTAGAAGATTAACTGTAGTTAAGTGACAAGATTCTTTCAATATTTGGTTAATAATTAGCTCGTGGATACAATCGGAATTTGTACGTATCTGATGGTTGAGTTCTACTTGGCAGAGATACCAGCTGCTATGTTTCGGGCATTCGGCCTCTATGTACAAGAATGAATTCTCGTTTGTTGCAATGAAAGGAGAGGATGGGATAAGAGCCTGTGATTTTTTATTAGGTACTACTGCTAATCTATATAATAAAAAATTATCCTTAGAAATAATAGGAAATCGGAATATAAAAACTATTTGCTTATTAGCATAGTAAGAAGCCAGTTGAATTATAAGAAACTAACTTAATATATCTATACTAATCATAGAATGGTGCATGCTTGATGCATGTATAAAAGCTAAACTATTTTCTATTCTTAATAATTCGTTCCTTAAATCGTCTATGTTTTCACTTAATATTACTAATAGTTGGCCAAATTTCGCATATTTAATTAAAGTCAAACCATTATTCATTTTGTTAGAAAGTATTAACATTAAGGTACTATTAATTTTACTTTGATTTTCTACTAGTTGAGTCAAAACGCTATTATATTTAGTGATCCATTCTTTGCTTATGCTTAATTGATTGTTAAATTCATTTGTAATTTTATCTTGATTACTTTCTAATAATTTTATAGCTTCGTTATACTTTAAAGCATCAGTATAATCTAAGTTCCCTGTAATACTTTTATAACAGTTCCGAGTCCATCAATGATTCCTCTTTTAGATCTAGTGGGTTGTAAGGATTTAATTTGAAGTAATATCTCGTCTAATTTGTTAAGCAAGTAATTTATCTGTATTTCATATACTGAATACATTCCACTAATGGCATGTACCTAAGTAATTGATTTTTATAATTGTGTAAATGATTCTGTAGATTGTGTGTGCTATCTTTTTATATTTAATGTCCGCGAATTTAATGTCCTAAAGATGTACCAGGGGTAACATTGCAAACACGAGGATCCTGTAACAAATTTGCTGCTTTAGATTTTGCTATAGGGCCACGTTTCTTTTTAGTGTAAATATGTATGGGTAAATCGACAAGGACAGTGTCTTGTGTATATCTAGGGGCTGTTTTCTGTCTTTCAGCTAATGGATCGGGTGCATATTCTATCTCAGGTTCGCGTGTATTATTTCTATTTTCAATAAGGGTCGTTCGGTCACTAAGGGATGATTGGTTAATGGTGTCGTACTCTTTTTTCATCCGCTCTTTATAGGTCTGTAAGTATTGTTGTAACATTTGTCGAATGAGGTCAAGGTCAAGACAGTCTCGGGGGTCAAAATGTCCATTTAATAGATCAAAAGGTCTATGAAATTTATTAAGAGGTCTATCGTGACTACTGTCTGCCGTTGACGTAGAGGAGTTAGATCGATGAGAGGCGGTTATTTTTGACGAGTTTAATTTTCCAGGAACCGATACCGTAGAGGAATTTGATACCCTGCATAAGGTATCGGATGGATTGCCTAATAGGGAATTTAATTCATCGATTTCGTCTATTAATGACTTTGTTTCTTTTGTATGTATTTCTATTCTAGAGAGAGCGTCCGCGTTAGTATTACTCTTACCTTTTTTATATATCACTGTATAGTCAAATTCGCTTAATCGTAAACGCCATCTCGTAAGCCGTGAATTTGGCTCCTTTAGGTTCATCATCCATTGCAATGGTTTATGGTCTGTAACTATTTTAAATTTCCTACCAAATAAGTAAGGCCTAAAGTACTTTGTTGCCCAGACTATAGCCAATAATTCTTTTTCTATGGTACTATAGTTTTGTTCACTATCGTTAAGGGTCCTAGAGGCATAGCAAATTGGTCTATCGGATCCTATAGGGCCTTGTGATAAAATAGCACCTATAGCCACATTGGATGCATCAGTTGTGAGGTTAAATTCTTTATTGAAGTCGGGGTATTGAAGTATTGGGTCATTTGTTAAAACTGTTTTACACTTTTCAAAACTAGATATGTATTCGTCACTGTTATAATACGGTTCATAGTCTGTATTATAATCGTACGAGTCGTAATCGTCTTCAAAGTTATTAAAATTTATTTCCCTTGATTTAAAATAATTTCTCGGGGGAGGATTACCGTATTTTAACCAGTTATGTCCTGTAAGTGTATGCTGTGTTGGTGGTAGTGGTCGAGACACAAAGTGGCTCACACCGCTCATAGGTCTAGGAAATCCATTGCCTTGATTGGGCTTCTGTGTGTTTCTATTTCGAGGCGGTAACTTAAACATGTGACTGTTAGGGTTGTAGTTCGGAGGTGGTGCACCGAACATTCTTTGTGTGTGCGTGGGTAGTCTAGGGTGTTGGTGTTCATTATTAAATTTAAAAGGCTGTGTGTTAGATCTATTTTGGTATATAGGTATACTTAGTGGAAATGCGCGTGGTGCGAATGTGTGGTGAGTAGCGTTAGGTCTAGCGGTTACGGTTTTGTTAAATTTTGAAACCTCGTAACGGCTGTGCATGTACATAGTATTAAGTTCTTCATGTACATATTCCAGAGCTTTTTCTATAGTTGGTGGTCGCATACAACGAATGCGGGATCCTAATGGTTCTTTAAGACCACGAGCATAGGCCTGCATTGTTACTTTTTTATATAAATCGCGCTTTGCTTCGATAGTGGTGGATAGTGTTTCATGTAGTGTAACATAGGTCATTAACATGCTGAACAAATTTTGACAATGATCATAAAATTCTTGAGGGCTTCTATTACCTTGTGTGGCTAAGGAGAGATCATTGTATAGGGCGGTCTCATCCCTTTGGTCAGAAAAGTTATTAATTAAAAGTGTTTTAATACCTAGCCAACTATCGGGTATTCCGTTTGAATTAATTTTGCTTGCTGCTGTGCCCGTTATCTTGTTTAAAATTCCATTTAACAAACATACGTTAGAAAATTCACTACCAGGTAATTCACTAAGATATTGGATCGCTAAATGGTCACAAATTTGAATAAATCGAGTTAAAATATTTGGGTTCCCGTCGAACTCCGGGACAAGGCGGAGGGCCTGAGACATGTTAACTAAATTAATTAAATTAGAATGACTACTATCTAAATTTAATTTTTTTATTTCTTCCGAATTAATATTTCTTAATCTATCTATACTTAACCGACGGGCCTGCCTAGATGGAGGCTCTCGGGTCCTAGATGTGTTAGGATGGAAAATTTTGGTAACTTATGAATAGGAAGGAGCAACACGAGAACAATTCTTATGTACTCACATAAATTGCATTATCTGGTCTCTTCTCAGTTGAATCGAAGGCTGGATTCTACTCCCGGCTGCCACAGGTCCGTAGATTCTGGATTCTCGAACGGTGCTCGATAGCCACCCGGGCGGCGCGCGACGCGATGATAATTATCGAGTAATTAATTTAAACCGATCGCGAACCGGCCCGCGAAAATCCTACCGACTGCGCCAATTACGTTTGCGGCAGTCGAGGGATTGAAAAAAAACCGAATAATTATTAATTATTTATTAATTATATATTAATACAATTATCTTAAAACTAACGACTGCTTTAATCGAAGTGAGAATAAAGAGTGTTTTTAACTTCTAATAAGATATTATAATTACGAGAATTAAAACACAGGTGCATTGGACAATTCGAAGAAATCGCTGGGTGGTCGCCTGAGATCAGGCGAGTACTTTGGTACGTCAGCATATTCGTAGGGTTAGAGTTACGTAACTAGCTGAAGAGTTTGTTTAATTGAAAACGCGAATCTCAGGAACTACAGATTGGATACAAAATAGTTTTTGTTTTGGTTAGTCCACTTATCGAAGAAGGTTATAGGCTATATTGGAATGGCTATAGGCTATATTGGAATGGCTATAGGCTATATTGGAATGGCTATAGACTATATTGGAATGGCTATAGGCTATATGGAACCTGCGGTCAGAGTTAAACCGGGAGTTTAGAATGTATTACCTGTCATAAACAACTTTTGGTTATCCTTTTTTTTTAATAAATTAATAAACGCACACAACAGCGTATGCAGAGGCAACCTAGTGTTAAGACACTTCATTCCTCATTTTTCGCCGAATTCCGGAGGCATTGCGTATTTGCGATTTGTTTTAACATGACACCAGAGGAGAAAAAAATGGAAATATTAAATATTTAATTTTCTCGAGCGGGAATCGCATCCACAACCTTCGCTTACAGTCACACTTTACCCTCTGGAGCACGAATGACCTCAATAATTACAAACAAATAAATATAAAGTTTATATGATCACTGTAAACATTTACAAAGCCCAACATTTCATAATTCGTAGCTTAATTTCAGTTCATCAAACAGTTTCAGGTGAGTTGCGAGATTACCTCGTATTTACCGGACTGGCAATCAGGGTGCGGGTTGAAAGCCAGCATACGCTAATGAAACGCGATGGGGCTCACGTCACTGTGCAGCCAGGTTAATTAAATTTTGACACCAGAACTGCATATATATTCAACAGCACGTCCTATCTCCGTTATTTATGGTCGATTTGATTTGACAGTTTATAGGTGTGTGAGTTTTACGTTGTTTTATATAATTATAAAAAAAATCGCAAAAAATTTTAAAAAAATACGCCCAATAATCTATTATTAAAATATATGCAAAATTACATTAAAATATACGTAAAATTAAATGAAAAGAATGACTTGGAAACGAAAGAAATACCATTTATATAACTCAATGCTTTAGTTCTCTAAAAAATGTGGTTATAATACAATATGAATAATATTTTATCATCTTAAGAGGCTATCACTTAGATGTTGGATCAAGAACCGGATGCAGAAGACAGTTTTACTTGAGACGGCACGTATTGTGCGAAGGTTCCTCTCTCTGGAGCCTAGCCACCGATGGCTTGGACCCTTGTCCCGCCCTCGGAAGAGTGGTTTTTTTATGTGTTTAAATGTATTTTTTTATTATAATTTATATTTAAAAATGTAAAAGTTATTCTCTTATATAATAAAAATATACTATGATTTTTATCCACTTTCAGTCGATATGGTCGATATATATTTACTTGATAGATTAAATGGCTAGGCGCGTCCGGCAAACATGTTACCCGTCGGTCAAGACACATCATAAATCAATTTTACAAGTGTATCCTAAGCAAACCTCCTTATTCGAATAAACAATAAAGTAATAAAAAGGAATGATAAATCGGTATTGGGGTTGTGAAATAAAAGTGAAGATTTTTGCTTTATATAAAGTATTGGACAACACTGTTATATATTACATGAGGACAATTATTTTCATTGCCCCGCTCTAGAAGTGCGGCGTTTAGTTACACTTCTCAATACTTAGTGTCTCCAATTTAAGGAGAAAGCAAAAAACGGAATATTAGTATGTTCCCTTTCATAGGCGTAGGAATAGAGGGGGCTAGACGGACAGTGTCCACCCCATAATAATGATATGCCCATCCCAGACATTTTACTAACGAGATACGTGCCCATGTTCCCTTCACATAATTACGCTTTAGCTTGTAGCTACATTACGTTATTTTTAGCTAATTCTGCTTATTAGAAAATTAATCATAATTTTATATAATAAAACCTAATTATCGAACCGAACATAATGATACCGACAATAAAAGCTAAAAGGTAAAGCACAATTTTTTCATATTTCAATCAGAAAAGACAATATAGGTAAAAGTGGGTCAAAGTGAAAATTTTACTACCTTTAAATCCCAAGTCTTCGTGACACTAAAATCCCTTAGGCGGTATTTGTTTGTAATCCTCACGTCGCATTCATAGTCCAGACGAAATCCATAATCCAATTAGGCTTCAGCCGTACTGCATCCACCAGGAACCTGTCACACTGGATGTGACAGCCAAGATAACGGCGGATATTTTAAAGCTGTGGCTTTTTTTTATATTAAAGTAGGGAACGTAGGACCGTGTTTATAAACCGCTCTCTCAAGTCTGAGATCGAACTTGAGATGCCTTTTTCGTTCATAAATTATATATCTGTAAATGAAAACGGCAACACAAGATCGACCTCAGATTTGAGAGCGTTTATAAATACGGGCCTTAGTATTCTTAACGGATTTTATAGTGAAAATTTTCGTATTATTGTTCTGTTTAAAATCACGTATTTTTTGTTTTTGATTTACAAACAGTTTTAGATAATTTATATAAAATCTAAGAGTCATCTATTAAAGAATATAAAAAGATATCAGTACAGTACCCTTCCAGCAGTGAATATAGAGTATAGAAGGATTTAGTGGAGTGCGGCTGGAACTCAACAGTCAAGTGTCGTCGAGCACCTGGACGTGACTATCGACTGCCGTAATCTGCGCTTGCCATTATATAGCACATACCAATACATCTATTGATATAGCAGGAATAAAATTTAAATAAAATAAAATATTTGTAAAAAATCTAAAATATCTGTAGAAGAATTTAATCTATATTTAACAAACAATACAATATGAAATATTATAGTCCTTTTTTAAGCTTCACGCTGTATCCCGCACACATCGGGATAGGCAAAGGGAAGACAAAGTGTTAAGGCACTCCGTTTCTCATTTTCCGCCCAATTTTGTAGGCGTTTCGTACTGAGTAGCGTAACTCAACGCCGCCTTTAACTCCATACCAGGAGAAATACTCGAAGTAATGAAAATATTAAATATATCATTTCTTCGAGTGGGAATCGAATCCACAACCTGTTCCGTTAGCAGGAACACGCTTGAACCTACCCTCAACTGATATTGGACATTATAGTCGCTTATGTTAAATAAAGTAAATTTGAAATATCTGTTAAAAGCTCTCCAATAAAATTGTTTTCCTCTCATTTGAAGTACTCACGTGTCAGTTCACTTCACTTGCATTCTCCATTAATTGATTGACAAGTGTTTACAAGACTCCTTAATTGGACTCTCTGTCAGTGGAGAGTGATGACGTGACGATGGGTTTGAAAAAAAAGTGTCTGCGAAAGTGAGGGTATTTGAATTTTAAACGGTATTCGAGTGGTCTGTCTGCTTTGAACCGTGGCCTGGCTGGTTTATTATATTTGAAAATATTTAAATTATTTTATAAGTTGTATGTGTTTTTTTATATTTATAGTAAGAGTTTGAAAATATATTACGTTGCGTGTTATGCATATTATATTTTGTTTAAAATTTATGGATAGTTTTTGCAAATTGATTATTTACAATTAAAAAATTCTAGAACTAATTATAAAGTAAAAATGTTATATTACTACCAATTACTTATTGCTTTTAACTTTAATAAAATTAATTCATGAATGACATAAATTTTAAATAAAAAGTGCCTCTCTTTTTTGGGGAAATATTCAATAAAAGTACATATTATTTAAGAGAAAAAATTACATATATATACGTGAGCACCTTAAAAGCTATTGCTTTATAACCGAAAAAGTAAATATTTAACGTTTTTTAACATATTAGAAATTTTATATACGAATCTCTAAAATGATGCATCTGCAATACACACCCCGTAGGCATAGCAACGAAACTTTTAAAAAGTTACAATAGCCGTTTTGCATTTCAAATTCTATGACATTGAAAGGCTTTTAAGGCCATTAAACAATAGTGACGTAGCAAAGGGTCGACGGACGACACCAGCACCGGCACCGGGACGACGAGGTTCCCGTCAACCCGTGCGAGACGTCCCCGCGCCCGGAACACAATCATTAGTGTGTTCACTCAACTCGAAACCGGTTTCATCCCCCACAAGTGCGCTTCTTTGAAACTGGCAATATTGTCGAAAGGAAAACTCCTTAAGAGAAAAAAAAATATTGCTCGACTCGGGAAATGAGAACGGTATGTCGAAGCAATCGGGCGTACGTCTTGCCA
>JAEBDU010012023.1:0-19636 GCA_016802625.1 Heliconius numata
AAATTTCAAAAGAAATATGCAAAATATGAATTATTGTAATAAAAATGGCGATAGCAGCTATTACCCTAATTAAAAAAATCATTTTAATTTTGCCTTTTGCAGATGTTTGACAATATAAGAGCATTGGATTTGTACGTGGATCACACAAACAGACCGGTTGCAGCAAAAATGATTTCAGCAGAGGGAGAGGCTAGTTGTTTTATTTTTCTAGATTTTATTACTAGTAAATAAACTAAAAAATCAAAAATTGAATCAGCTTCACGCTGTATCCCGCACACAGCAGGGTAGGCAACCTAGTGTTAAGACACTCCGTTCCCCACTTTCTATCTAATCGCCTTAGCGCCGTAGCCCTGCGCGATATTCTGTAAATAGAAAAGTAGGCAAAGGTCCCTTAAGAGTGGAAAGTCTTCACTCTCCGTGTTGAGTGGCGGCCCTCGATGCCGCGCTTTACCTCTACACCAGAGCAAAAAAATTTAAATGTTAAATATTTAATTTCCACGCGTGGGAATCGAACCCACAAGTCACACAATCGTTTAGAATCACACTCTCAATTCCCCCGAATGAGATTTAAATTAAGAATGTGGAATTAAAATAAGAAAAGTATTAAAAAGTAACTAGTTATTAATATTTTCTAACTTTGCTTGACATTCAGATTATGACCTTCCGTTACGTGGTGTACACTGAAGGAAGAGTGGAGGACTGGATGAATTTAGTGCTGAAAGAGATGCGTAACACTAACAAATTTATAACAAAGAAAGCTATATTTTACTATGGCCGGAATTGGAGAGTTCCAAGGTATTGTTTGTTTTCATGTGTTATTTTCTTGAGAAAATAATAAGTTAATAATAGGAAATAATGCAGAATATTTCATCAGGTTTTTAATAAATTTTATATTATTTGAATTCTTAATTAAATATCTTAATAATATATTGGGAAGGTTTGCTCCTTGTTTCACTAGCAACTGTTTGCTTAGCTTGTTGAAATAATAGAAAAAAATCTTTCTTAAATCAATACTTAAACTGTTCTCTGTTGGTTAATGTTAAATATTTCATTTACTCGAATGAAAATCGAACCCACGGCCTGTCATGTTTACAGTCACGCTTAACGCGCTTTATTATCACATAAAAATGATCAAAAACTTAGAAATTTTGCTGCTGTTTTTGGTGAATTATTCTACTACTGCTATTTTTTGATTGAAAAAAAAAATATATAAAAAACCTACAGAACTGATTGGATAATGGAGTACCAGGGTATGGTGTGTCTCGCCGCTAACGGCGTGTGGTGGACGGCGGAGACCGAGGAGACTTTTCTCCGCATTCGTTACGGCAACAAGCGCGCTATGAAGGAACACTTGCAGCAGCAAAACGAGCAATTGGACGGACTTGTTGTTAAAGTTAGACAAGGCTAGTAGTAAGCTACCAATATATTGTATAGAGTCAATTAAATTAGCTTCACGCTGTATCCCGTTCACAGTAGGGTAGGCAGAGGGAACCTAGTGTTAAGACACTCCGTTCGCCACTTTCCGCTGATTTCCGGAGGCATTACGTGTGGAGTGGCGGAACTCAACGCCGCTATTAGTAGAGTACGAAAATATTAATAAAAATATTATTTCAGATCTATCATCAAACGATCGGCTAAAGTTCCGTACAATAACAACAATAGACGTGCACGCGCGTGACATCATAGAAGGGTTCGTCAGAGACAACGTGACAGAGGCCGCGGAGTTTGAGTGGGAGAGCCAGTTGAGATTCTACTGGCTAAAGAAGGATGACAATATGTGGATTAAACAATGTACAGGTATGAAATAATTAATTTCATCATAAAAATAGTAGGTATTTTATTTTACGTTGTCACTTCGATTCCCACTTGAGGAAATCAAATATTTAATATTTTCATTTTTTCGCTCTGCGGCGATGAACTCCTCAACTCAACACATAATGCCTTCAGAATTCGGCGGATAGTGAGAAGTGAAGTGTCTTTACACTAGGTTCCTTCTGACTACCCTGCTAAATTAAGGATACAGCATGAAGATTAAAAAAAGAAAACATATTTGTTCAGGTTTATTCGAGTATGGCTACGAGTACATGGGGCTGAATGGCCGTCTCGTGATCACGCCGCTCACCGACCGCATATACCTGACCATCACGCAGGCTCTCACTATGCAGCTGGGGGGAGCTCCTGCTGGTAATTATTAGATTATTGTTATAAATTTTGTTTAAAATATAAAATGGGGCCTCGTGTCACAGGGGCAAAACAGTGGCGTTGAGTTCCGCCACTCAACACGCAATGCCTCGAACATTCTGCTACACTAGGTTCCTTCTGCCTACGCTCCAATATACTGGAAATCGAGTAAAACTGTATAAAAAAGAATTTAATGTCTTATTATATTTCAGTTTATTTTACAAGAAAAATAAGCAAATAAGCTTAATATAACGTAGATTATTATTTTGTTGGTTGATAATATTGACATAGTGGGGAATGGAGTGTCTTAACACTAGGTGCCCTCTGCCTACCCTGCTGTGTGCGGGATACAACGTCAAGCTAATTTTCTTTTATTTATAACATTCACATTTTTACATTAAATATTGTTATGCTAGCAAAATTTTCAGCAGATATTAATTTTATGATTCCAATTATTCTATAACATTTATCCTATATAACGATTATGTTGGGTAGTAAACAAAAATTATGATAGAATTTCAATTTCCATCTCATCGCCTGTCCCTATTGACATTATCGGATATGAAAATCGACAACTTTGCAGAAGAGCACTTCAAAGTTTTACTGGTTGAAGAATTGCAATGAATTTAGATGATTGTGTTTGTACAATGATAATAGGACCAAGGATTATCAATTTCGATTTAATTCAATTATAACAAAATTATTTTAAATACCTTACTATTACACAAGAAGAAAAATATAATTTACGTTCTAACATTATATTTTAAAAGAGCAACTGTAGAATTTCATGCCGATTTCTAAGCAGAAACGGGTATCCGAGCCGGTGGTAATTCTTTGTGGAACTGACATTTTTATAAAACTTGACATTCAAAAGCTTATAATTAATTGCTTAATTAAATAAATAATGTTTTGAGTAGGAACAAATTATTATATCATACTCCTCAGGCCCAGCTGGTACAGGCAAAACAGAAACCACAAAAGACCTAGCCAAAGCCCTAGGGCTCCTATGCGTGGTCACCAACTGCGGTGAAGGTATGGACTTCCGCGCCGTCGGACAGATCCTAGCGGGTCTTTGCCAGTGTGGAGCGTGGGGGTGCTTTGATGAGTTCAATAGAATTGACATATCTGTCTTGTCTGTTATATCTACTCAACTGCAATGCATAAGGAGTGCGTTGTTGATGAAGTTGAAACGTTTTACGGTTAGTATTTTTTTTTGGGAAATTTAGATGCATATGCGTATATAAATGTAGCTTCACGCTGTATCCCACACAGCAGGGTAGGCAGAGGGAACCTAGTGTTAAGACACTCCGTTCCCCACTTTCTGGCGAATTTTGGAGGTCTTGCGTGTTGAGTGGCAGAACTCAACGCCGCCGCCGTATGCAAATGATTGTTATTGATTTATTGTCTGATTGATATTTTAAAGGTATAATAAGATAATATTAACGATTGTTCAAATCGTAAAATATGTGCTACCATTTTACTATAATCATTGAACCGAATGGAAATTGGTTCTTTGACCATAATTTATATAGATAGACTGATGCTAAATAAAAAATGTTATTTCTTTATATGGTAAAACATTTTGGACTAAAATCTACTTTTTTATATTTAAATACAGTTCGAAGGTCAAGAAATCGATATGGATAGTAAAGTGGGTATCTTCATAACCATGAACCCTGGATACGCGGGACGCACGGAGCTCCCGGAGTCGGTGAAGGCGCTGTTCCGACCCGTCGTTTGTATTTTACCCGATTTGGAGATGATATGTATGATTTCATTGTTTTCTGATGGGTTTTTAACTGCTAAGGTGAGTTTTTATTACTTAAAATAATAAATATAATTATTCTTTGCATATTTTTACTTTTATTCGCGTATTAACTAATATAAAAGCATTTTCTGCTCTAATTTTATCCTTTTTAGATTGTTTGTTGGACTAGATGCAACCACTTGCATTTTCTAAACTGATAACATTCTCCATATGAAGAAACCATTAGTTAAAACTAAATTGTGATTTTACAGTAAAAAAAATATTAGTATTTTGAATTCGACATTTTCTTATTTTATTTTATATTTTATATATTTTAGGTACTAGCTAAAAAAATGACAGTCCTATACAAAGTGGCTCGCGAGCAACTCTCGAAGCAATCCCACTACGACTGGGGGCTGCGAGCGCTGACCGCGGTGCTACGCATGGCGGGCAAGCTGCGGCGGGACTCCCCCGACCTGAGCGAGATCATGGTTCTCATGAGGGCGTTACGGTTTGTGATGTTTTATTTAAGAAATTGGTTTTTTTTACGTGTTGAACAGCGGAACACAACACCGTGCTTTGCCTCGACACCAGAGCGAAGATTTGTGAATGTGAATAATAAAACTAATATTGTTAACCTTAAGGGGCTTAAAATAAATGTAAAAGTAGGAAATATGTTTTGACACTTAAATTCTACATTTATCTATCTATTATCTATATATTTCTTTATCTATTCTAAGTATATGAATTATTTTCTGACTGGATTGAATCCACAATAATAGTAATAAAAATTCACAAAAAAAACAAAAAAAAACATTTTTATAATATTTGTCACAGAGACATGAACCATCCGAAGTTTGTATTCGAAGACGTGCCACTATTCCTGGGTCTCATCAAGGACCTGTTCCCGGGCCTCGAGTGTCCGCGCGTCGGTTACCCAGACTTCAATACGGCGGTAGTGGACGTGTTGGAGTCTGGCGGTTATATTGTCATGCCGCATCAGGTAGTTATTTCTAATAAATAATTGAGAATAATATGTAAGTGTTACTTTATTTAGCAATATAAAATTGAGTATTTATATATTATTACACTTGTTTTAATCCTAAACTCACAAACTTGTACATTCAGTTCCTGAAGCATGTGCAACTGCATGTAGTACCTATATTCATTTTGACTTGAGACAAAATGTAACCAACCAAAGCCTCTCAACTTTTATTGATAATATCAGATTTGTAAATAAGTAAGTAAATACCATTACGAATCCTTCGGTCACGTTTCTTGTACATAATACAACACAATAAAAATAGTCACCTTGTCAGTATTAGAGTTTTGCTTTTACTTTGGCGTAAATGGCACGGATACATCAATAAAACAAGTATCTTTAACCTTTATAGAATAAAAAAAAATAACAAAAGCAACAAAGGAATAACGAGAATAGAATTAAATTATCTGGAAACAGTTCTCTCGTATACTTATTTCTATCTCAATTAATCATGAACCGTGAACCTATCTTTTTACTGATTTGTTTACAATTTATCTCACGGCTCTATGAATAAGGTATATACTGACTCCCATATTCATTTCATAAAATTAAATATTTCATATTCGATAATATTAAAGGTGGACAAAGTAGTCCAATTATACGAGACAATGATGACGAGGCACTGCTCGATGCTGGTGGGGCCGACGGGCGGCGGGAAGACTGTCATACTTCAAACTTTGGTCAGAGCTCAAACCAATCTGGGCTTGCCTACTAAACTGACCATTGTCAACCCTAAGGTAAATACTAAGTAAAATTTAAAAAAAAATTAAATCTGCTACGCGCTGTATCCCGCACACAGCAGGGTGGCCAGAGGGAACCTAGTGTTAAGACACTCCGTTCCCCACTAAATTAACTAAAGTTAATAAATTATGAGTTTTAAATCTCTTGCTTAAAGTATTTTCCAGGACTTAAATATGTTATTTAAATTGGTCAGAATATATTCAAATATTTTTTTAATTATGTTTTTTTTAAATATCTCATAAAAAATACAGGTCTACTCGTATATAGCAAAATTAAATTAAATTGCCTTTGTCAGCACAATAAATGTCTTTTATTTATATTTTCTCTTTTTCTTCTTCATCATACAATTCCAAATGTATTTAACAACTTAAAATATTCCACTGCCAATACAAAATGGAGTCTTTAAAGCTGGAAACTTTCATTACCATTCAGCTTGATACAATTAAAAGTTCTACGTTCTTTACGTATCTACTTTAGCTCACAACGACTGCATCGTTGCCTTATTTATACTTTAATTAGATCCGGAACTTCCTGCGTGAAATTTTTCAATCAGGTTCACAGGGGGAACCTAACAAGACATTTCGTTCCCCATTTTTCATTGAATTCTGGATGCATGCGGAACTTAACGCCACGCTAACTTTTTACCTTTTTCATTACATTTATAAATAAAAATAAAATATGACATTTTTTCTTTTCTTTACCTCCAGGCATGTTCTGTGATAGAATTGTATGGAATTCTAGATCCTGTTACGAGAGATTGGACTGACGGATTATATTCTAAAATATTTCGAGAAATGAATAAGTAAGTATGTAGATACTTAGTTCAGGTTGTTATTATTTTTTATTATACAACTTTAGCTTTTTAACTGCACAGCTTATTTTTAACTTTTATAAATGTAAATGCTATAACT
Organism: Heliconius numata; assembly: GCA_016802625.1. Taxonomy (NCBI): domain Eukaryota; kingdom Metazoa; phylum Arthropoda; class Insecta; order Lepidoptera; family Nymphalidae; genus Heliconius; species Heliconius numata. Next base: position 6,623 of record JAEBDU010012023.1, read on the forward strand.
TTTCACATTTATTATAATATTGTAATAAAAGAAAAATCCTTTTAATGGTTCTTGTTTACAATGTTCTTATTATCTTTATTTCTTAAACTACAACTTATTCGGGGAAAAAATCCCGGTCTATTTCATTTATTTACCAGTTCTTTATAATGTTTTTAAGTCCACTAACATCTCCTTTTTAATTCATTTATTATATAATTTTATTTTTTATTATAATAAATTCATAGGGTATTTATTATATACAAGATACAGTATTATTATTATATTATATTATTTTAATATTTTTATCATATTTGAAATCAAAGGCCTTCAGACAAAGAGGAGAAACGTTACTCCTTATTCGACGGTGATGTCGACGCGCTATGGATCGAAAATATGAATTCAGTAATGGACGATAATAAGCTCTTAACGCTTGCAAACGGTGAAAGAATAAGGCTGGCGCCATACTGTGCGCTGTTGTTTGAAGTGGGTGATTTGAATTACGCTTCACCAGCCACCGTCTCCAGGGCTGGTATGGTGTTTGTTGATCCGAAGAATCTTGGATATCAGCCGTATTGGGAAAGGTAATATTTTATTGATTCAACTTCAGGCTGTATCCCACAGATAGCAGGGTACGCAGAGGAAACCTAGTAATAGGACACTGCGTTCTCCTTTTTCGCCAAATTCAAATGGCATTGCGTGTTGAGTGGTGGAGCTCAACGCTGCGCTTTGCCTCGACAGCGAAGAAATAAAAAAATATATTTAAATAAATATTTAATTTCCTCGAGTGGGGATCGAACCCACAATCAGTCGTGTTTACAGTCATACACCCGTGCCCCTCCACCACTTTTTAATTTAAACAAGTTTGACGAAATATTAGAAAAATAAAATCATTGACGTCTTCACGTAATTGTGAAATGGTAATGAGCTGACCTCGGTTTATATACCAAAGATGGCTTCGAGGCCGCTCTAACGAGGAAGAACGGGAGCAGCTCTCAGGTCTCTTCGAGCATTACGTGGCGGGCGCAATCAATTACATCGTCTTTGGACTTTTCGGACTTCAGCAACAGACACCTCTGAAAACAATTGTACCACAAACACCCCTCAACCTGGTATGTATATTTTACTATTTTATATTACAACTAACTAATGGGTTAGATAGAACGTTGTGCTTCACTTTTCTCCGCTTTTAATGAAAAAAAACCTTCTGAGTACACTTTCTTCTAAGACTTTTAACCCTCAATGTAAACAGAAGGTATATATATATAGTTCTTAAGTATGTGCTTATGCGTGTCTCTGTATGTCTATCAGTGGCATCTTACCTCCTAAACGGAATCTTAATCGAGTTTTCGTAGCTATGATTCAAGATTAGCTTCAAGAGTAGCTATGATTCAATTATGTGTAGCCCTTTGAAAATTATTAGCTCTTCTATTTATCTGTTTAATTTTTAGAGCTTCTTTTATGTGGGAGGTTTTTAATTTTCAATTATTAAATCTAGAATCATTGTATATAGTTAATTTTTATTGTTGCTATATTATGCAGAATCGTGCATTGTCTTAAACAGAGCAAGGAAATGAAAATAATTCATTCCCACAAGGAATGCACTTAGGACCCCATAGGAATTGAACTTACGGCTGTCGCGTTGGCAATCTTTGACCTCACTGTATATTACCAATTATATTGGTTTGCCTACAAGGTGATGCAGTTGTGCTACATGATCAGCGGGCTGCTGCCAGACGTCGCGGACAATGAAGAGGAAATAGATCGGACGGTCGTTGAATGTGTCTTTATGGTTGTGAGTATATTTCGTTTCAAGATATTTCTGAAATTCAATATTTTGAGTTATTTCCGAATTTTAATATTATCAATTTTAAATTTATAATATTGAATTACCGACATAACTCAAAGAATTGGTAAGCTTAAGTGGGATGGGTGCGAAGAGGTGAGGATCGAGTGTGGTGGCGAGAATTGGGGAAGGCATATGTCCAGCAGTTGACAGTATTTTTTTAATATTTTCAAACCCCTTGATGTTGTCTAGTGAGGTGTAAGACTATAGGTTAAAGCTAACTTAAGTATAATAACTTTATGTTATAGAAGGCCTAGAAAAACCTTTAAATTTTCTCCAGATTGGCTAAAAATCTCGCCCAGGCCGCTGATAGGGCTAAAACCGCAACTCTGATTACGTTAATTCATTCATTCATCATTCATTCATTCATACAGTCTATAATTATTTAATGCTAAAACCTAATACCCTCTAATTTAACTTGATGTTGTGAATTTCGATATTCAATATTGGATTATGCAGTTATTTAATTAGATGATCCCCCTAATTGCAATTGCCTGCAATTAATTGGCAATTGGTTAATGTCTACCGCAGACACTGTACATATATCATAGTGTGATATATATACGTACATATATAAGTATGATAGTAGTAATTTATTTATAGGTGATTGGTTAAATACACTTTTTCTCAAAAAAAAACATTTTTATTGTGAAAATTTCATACACTAATTTCAAAAATGTAATATTTAATCGTTATTACACATTGGGGTCTGTAATGGCACATGGGCACAAGTGTGCTACTGTAGACACGAGAGACTGTGGGTTCGATTCCCGCTCGAGGAAATGAATTAGCTACTTAAGCGTGAAATATCAAATTATGATCGTATTTTATAATTAAATTGAATGAATATAGTCTTGTTAAGTAATTATGTTTTGTATATTAAATTTCACAATTTTATATCAAAAATTGCGAAGTAAAATTGCAAGTAAAATATTTTAAAAAAACACATTAAATGTTATAATGTTTTATTCAAAACTTTGGCTCAGCGATAACTATGAAAATTTAAATGACCATTATATTTGCATTAAAATGCTGGAATCTTGACTTATTTTTCTTGTAATTATTCAAATTTGGTTTCAACGAACGGCACTCACTGGACTCGTTACATTAGTTAGTTATTCTGTCTGTTAGTATGTACTTTAAAAGAATATTTTCTTGCCGTTTCTCCGTAACACGGTCATGTTTTATTTCATAATCGGAAATGTTTATTATTTATAAAAAAATTTTACATTGATTTGTGTTTAGTGGTAGAACTCAACGCGTTGTTTCTCTCCCTCATTGGTTTTTCTCCTGCTTGCACTAGCAAGGAAATGAAAAAAATTGATCCTCTGATTGGGAATCGAACCTTCAACCGTCGCGTTGACATTGTAAAACGCTGTTTTAGCCTTTATAAATATGTAAATTGTACATATATTACGAGTTCATAAATTAAAAAAAAAAAAATTGTCTATATTAATACTATACTATTCAATTTTTTCATAAATATAACATAGTTACTTTATTTTTTTACATATCTCTCTTTTTTCTATTTTTTACAAGAAAAATATCTATTTTCTTATTTCCAGTCAATGTACAATAGCCTCGGGGCGGCTATCATCGACAACGGACGGTTCGAATTCGACAATTACATAAAGAAAGCTTGCCCGATGATGTTGGTGGAGGATACTCCTGAGAAAAAAGCAACTACCAGTAAGTTTATACGACTGTTTCATCTTTTATCTCTCCGTTTTCCATTAAAATTCGAGAAGTTATGTGTTGAATAGCGTAACTAAACGCAGCGCTTTATATTATCAAAGTGGGGAAGCGAAAATAATTATTTCCCTTTAGTGGAAATTAAGTATTATTATTAATAACATCTATAGCTAATAATAATGTACATTTAGACTGATGAAAGTTCAGCACTGATTTTCTGCCTTCTGTTTACATAAAAATATTATTGAGGCGGAAACTAGGGAGCGGAGTGTTTTAGCACTGGGCTCCCTCCTACCCACATGCGGGATATAGCGTGATACTGAATATTTTTTTTAATAATTTCGTATATTTAATATAAAAAATATGTTTATTTCGCTTATAATTATGCAAGTTGATGTAGCTGACGAGAAATATACGAGTGGGCACTAGATTGGATTAATATTCATGCAGCATGCATGCATACATTTGTATGCTATAGTGATAGCCTACATTGACTATTTATGAAGATAACTTTTTTGTCACTTACATTCATAAATATAAATATCTTTAAATGCATCTTATATTGAAAAATAAATATTAGAGGCCGTAGTGGCGCAGTGCCACAAGCGTGTGACTGTAACACGACGGTTGTGGGTTCGATCCCCACTCAAGGGAATGAATTTTCATTTATTAATATTTTCATTTCTTCGCAATGCCTCGCAAAATTCAGCGAAAATTGGAGAACAGAGTGTCTTAGCAATAGGATCCAGCGTAAAATTGATTTTTTTATTATTATATATCCAGCTTTTATGTCGAAGCTATTATCTCCAAAATAATTAGTATTAACAATCATAACAATTGGATACTTTCTATTAACATTACAAATGTGAAAGTTTGTGAGTATGCACCACGCGGGCGAAGCCGCGAGAATCAGCTAGTACTTAAATAAAACTGAATATACATATTTACAACTCGAGTATATTTCTCTCTCAGAACACTTCCCCATGGGATTCCCCACGCTTTACGACTACTGCCTCGAGCTTTCCACCAGGTGTTGGGAGGCGTGGGAGTGGCTGGTGCCGGAGTACGTGCACGATAGAGATTTGAAGTTCTCCTCAATCCTCGTGCCAACCGTTGATACGTTGCGGATGACTTGGTTGATTAAAATTATGGAGAGTGTGAGTTATATTATGAAATAGAATTATAATTATATTTTGTATTATTGGTATTAATTTTTATTTTCATATAAACTTAGGTAGTTGATTTTTAGTCAGTTTTGCAGTATAGGTAACAAGACCACGTGTGACGTTTTTATAAGAAAAAAATATGTTTGAAAGAAATAGAAATTAAATATGTTTCTTTAACATGAAAATGTATTTAAAACCGCATATTTAAAATTTAATTTAGGTGGAGCGGCCAGTACTTCTAGTAGGTGATACTGGAACATCAAAAACTGCCATCATCAACAATTACCTACGTGGATTGCCGCCTGAAAAATATGTAAGCATTAATTGTATTATTTAGGATTTCCGCTTTACATCTGTATCCTGCATGCAACACACTTTTCGGTGATTCTGCAGGCACGTGTTGAATGGCGGAACTCAACGCCGCGCTTTTCCTTATTACGAAAGTGAATAAATGATCTGATAATATATCATTTCTTCGATTGGGAATCGAACCCATAATTTGTCACGTTTACAGTCACACTCTTGTGCCTCTGCGCCACGACTGGCCTTATTTAGATTAATTTGAAAAGCGTGCTTGAAAAAGATAAGAAAATGTACCATTAATTTTAGAACATGTATGTAAAATATAAATCAATTTATTAAAGTCTATGCAAAACATAAAAAAATTATAGTTAAAGAATATTATAGAACTTCTTCCTTGAAAAAACTGATTAAATAGGGAATCAAACCCCCAATCTCCGACTTAACAATGACAGCCATTACCACTGAACCATTGGGCTATTTGATATCATTTCGTAATCGTCAGCATAACATTATAGGCCCAGTTTATTTTAAGCGACCGTCTGTTGCGAAATGAGAACAGTAGAAATTCCAATGTCAGCTTGTTCTACTTTCACCACATGCGAATGTGAAGTTTATTTTGAATATTATATGCATGGGGGGCGTAGCTCAGATGGTAGAGCGCTCGCTTAGCATGCGAGAGGTACCGGGATCGATACCCGGCGCCTCCAGTTTTTTCATATATCACAATTTTTTTTTTCTTATAATAATAAACAAAATCAACTGAAATGTAACTGTAGTATCTAATAAAACTCCTTACAAATGTTACTGATGGAACACGAAATTATTAAAAATTAAATGAAATGAAATGAATTATTAAATATTAAAAAAAGGTATATTCAAATATTATATCTATTTATCATAACTTTTTAACCGACTTCTGTAAGAAAAGGAGGTTATCAATTCGACTGTATGTTTTTTTTTTTAAATTTTTTTTATTTATTTTTAATTTTTTTTTTAATTGAAAGGTAGTGCTTCCTGAGTGGTCCCATTTTTTTTTGGTCCATGTCTGACAATGGTGTCTATGGGAAAATCACATAAGTCTTAAATTTGCATTAGGTATGTGCGCGACAAATAGACGAATAACTCAATGTCGCGCTAACCGATTTTGATAATTCTTTTGTTTTTTGAAAAGATACACTTCAAGGATAATTTTGTGAAAGTTTGGTTAGGTTCCGATTATGGAATCCGGTTAAAATTGAGAAAATTTGTTTTTTTTTGGTAAAAAATTTACTATATTGTAATAGTTACAGGCAAAAACTTTTTAAATTGATGGCAGAAGTGAAATTCTTGATCAATGCATTTCTTTTTAACCAATCTCATAAAAGATAAAGTTCTCATTTTCAACCAACTTCAAAAAAGGGAGATTCCCAATTCGCCCGAATACTTTTTATGTATGTTCTTGTCAGTATACCAAAATGTTACTTTGCACTTTGCTTTTGTTAATCTGTCGAAAAAAATACGTCAATATTAAAATATCTATCAATATAAAAATTTTCAAAATTTGAATATCATCATCAGCAACCATCACGTGTTATATTCCTTTCAACAGCTGGGTACAAGGCAATTTTTTTTTTATAAAGGTAACTAATTCATATGTTAATCACTCTTATCATAGGGGGCGTAGCTCAGATGGTAGAGCGCTCGCTTAGCATGCGAGAGGTACCGGGATCGATACCCGGCGCCTCCAGTTTTTTCATATATCACAATTTTTTTTTCTCATAATAATAAACAAAATCAACTGAAATGTAACTGTAGTATCTAATAAAACTCCTTACAAATGTTACTTATGGAACACGGAATTATTAAAAATGAAATGAAATGAATTATTAAATATTAAAAAAAGGTATATTCAAATATTATATCTATTTATCATCACTTTTTAACAGACTTCTGTAACAAAAGGAGGTTATCAATTCGACTGTATGTTTTTTTTTTAATTTTTTTTTTATTTATTTTTATTTTTTTTTTTAATTGAAAGGTAGTGCTTCCTGAGTGGTCCCATTTTTTTTTGGTCCATGTCTGACAATGGTGTCTATGGGAAAATCACATAAGTCTTAAACTTGCATTACGTATGTGCGCGACAAATAGACGAATAACTCAATGTCGCGCCAACCGATTTTGATAATTCTTTTGTTATTTGAAAGGATACACTTCAAGGATAATTTTGTGAAAGTTTGGTTAGGTTCCGATTATGGAATCCGGTAAAAATTGAGAAAATTTGTTTTTTTTTGGTAAAAAATTGACTATATTGTAATAGTTACAGGCAAAAACTTTTTAAATTGATGGCAGAAGTGAAATTCTTGACCAATGCATTTCTTTTTAACCAATCTCATAAAAGAGAAAGTTCTCATTTTCAACCAACTTCAAAAAAGGGAGATTCCCAATTCGCCTGAATACTTTTTATGTATGTTCTTGTCAGTATACCAAAATGTTACTTTGCACTTTGCTTTTGTTAATCTGTCGAAAAAAATCCGTCGAAAATATCTATCAATATAAAAATTTTCAAAATTTGAATATCATCATCAGCAACCATCACGTGTTATATTCCTTTCAACAGCTGGGTCCAAGGTAATGTTTTTTTTTATAAAGGTAACTAGTTCATATGTTAATCACTTTTATCATAGGGGGCGTAGCTCAGATGGTAGAGCGCTCGCTTAGCATGCGAGAGGTACCGGGATCGATACCCGGCGCCTCCAATTTTTTTACATATATGTTTTTTTTATATTGATAAAGTAATTTTCAATACATATTATCATATTATTTATCAACTATTCAAAAAATACTACCAAAATACTCGTATGTTTTACTTTTTACGTCTAAAGCATTATTTTTTGCTTCACATATAACAGGCAGAGGGGAGTAATTTGGTCTAGTGTTAAGACTCTCCATTTTTTATTTTCCATTAAATTTATATCCAAAAGAAAAAAGTAATTATATAATTCAGTTCAGTTTAGTGCAGGCGGCAGCGTTGAATTACGTCACTCAACATGCAATGCCTCCAGAATTCGGTGAAAATGGGGGAACGAAGTGTCTTAACACTAGGCTCACTCTGCCTACCATACTGTGTGCGGGATACAGCGTGAACCTGAAAAAAAATGATTCCCAATATTTCCTTTCAGTTAGTACAACAAATGAATTTCTCATCGCGCACGTCCTCGATGGATGTGCAGCGTAATTTAGAATCAGTGGTGGAGAAGAGAACCAAGGACACGTTCGGTCCCCCCGTCGGCAAGAAGATGCTTGTCTTCATAGATGATATGAACATGCCCATTGTGAGTTATGTTATATAGATATCTTATCTTTTCTTATCTTTTGTAATAAATATGGATATGTACGAGTATTTATGGTACAGCGATAAGTGTTCAGTTATTTTGTTTTAATATTTTATTTAGTAAATTTAAAAATGTAGGTACTGTAAATACTTTTGTTGGGAAAATTCTGTAATAAAATAAACTAAATGCATTTGAAATTCAAATAAATAAGCTTAAATTTTAAATTGAAATAATAAAAAGGTGTCAGTAAATTTTGATGTTTCAATTATAATAACATAATCCATTATAATAAAACATAATAAAAAAATACTTAATCAATAGATACTTATTAATAGAAGTCTTTCAATTTAATTATTCTATTCATAATTATTAATAAAAAGACATTAGAAATAATATATTTAAATTTAAGTAGGTATATATTTCAACAGGTCGACACATACGGAACTCAACAACCCATAGCTTTGCTAAAACTATTATTTGAACGTAAAGGTTTCTACGATAGAGGTAAAGATTTGAATTGGAAGACCCTGAAAGACATTGGGTTTCTCGCTGCAATGGGGAAAGCAGGTGGTGGGAGGAATGACGTGAGTATTATAATTCCCCCTCACAAATATCAGCTTCAGGGTAAGCAGAGGGAACTTAGTGTTAAGACACTCCGCTCCCCATTTTCCTCTATAAAACAATGTAGGTACATTAGTATAATTTAATTTTTGTTTTTTTTTATGCATGTAAAAGAAGTAATAGAACTAGAGACCGATTTGGCGTATACTGGCAAAGGGTTATATTTATTTTATTACTTCTTTCTTTCGCTTTAGTATGTCTTATGCTTTATTCTAACAAAATATTTGTATTATTTGGGATGTGACGATGCACAGCATCTGTGAGAGGGCGCTGTATACTTCCCTTTGGTTATCCAATGATGTTCACTTCCGGTTGCTGTTTTCGACCAATCAGCGATCGCCGGAAGTCACGTGGTCTCAGGTGGTAGGGCGCCGGAACGTATAAAAGGCGACACTACGCTTCTTACCTTATAGCGTCGTTATTTCCCATCAGAGTAACATTGTTTAAAAGTGAAAGTGCTGTGGTAAGTGTAGTGTTGGAGGTGGAATTTCTTCACATCGTGAACCGGATTTCTATATAGGGCCTACTCCTGGGAAGGCCTCCAGCAAAGATGTTCATCCTCATCAGAGAATTTGTTTTTGTGAAATTCAAAGGTAAAAAAATGGACAGCGGGTGAGTCATTTGAACCTTTTGTTTAACAAGTATCTACATGCATGTAATACTGTTCTATTGCTTGGTATCATATATACCAATACAGTAGTGGATTCTGAGCTTCACCGAACACGGCTGTGTTATAACCTACAATAAGGTTAGGTTAGGTTATCTCAGATTTTCAGCAGTTATGGCCCAATTTTATTCAAATAACGGGCATTGCAAAAAGCAAGAGGACTCATCGCTTGTTTCACGCTCTTGGGAACGTTCTCAGCATAATATCATGCGATGTAAACCGAGTTTACTAAATAAATCGGTTTTCACCGAGTTTACTTAGTTGTATATTATCTATTAATATACTACCTTCGTTTAAATGCGATAAATTCGTTAGGAGCGTATCCTGAGCGAGTTATCAAATATATAAATCTGTTCTCAGGGAAGCAGATTTAATAGTTGCTAGTTATCAAAACCAGATGGCGTTGCCCGTCACTCTGACGTGACACCGATGACAAAGTGGGATCAGAAGTGGGATCGGAACAAGCTCCGGTCCCAGCCACCTTATTGTCCGACATATATAAAAAGTCTGTCTATTTTTAGATAATCTTTTTTTATTTATTTGTAATAGGATAATTACTAACGTTGTTGAGATGTTATATTCGCTGGGAGCGTATCCTAAGCGAGTTAACGAATAACAATGGATAAATCTGCGCGAGTTTCTTTTAGCTTCTTTTGACAATTGCAAGCGAATACTCGGAAGAATTAGACACAAGGATTCGAAGACAATTTCAAAGCCTCCTGGCAGGAAAAGTGTTTCAAAAATGTGTCTCAATCCTGGAGGAGAGAGGATAAAGGAATTGTGGATTTCCTGCTTATTCGTGGTTACTGCCATCGCTATGAACGTCATAACATTTAGCAGTGGGCGTCATAGTATTTGACAATCAAGGGATCTTCTGTATGGCCTCTTCGGCAAAGATTCTAGCCAGTCACCTTATCTTAGTTGCCTTAAGGGGGACTCGGACTATTACTTGACATAAGGTATGTCCAATTATTTAAAGTGCATTTATCCGTACATTAGAATTTAAAAAAGCTCGGTACTATTTTAATTAGAAATGCTCTCAATTGTACGGGAGGGGGGCAGTTATAAGGAGGCTGCCTCTGAGCGTATCGGAGGCAGTGGCTGATGGTTTGGGCTCCGTAGGCCCTTCCCGGTTTAATCGCGGGAATGCATCTAGCCATCTACCTCCATGCCACCAATAATCCTTTTCCAAGATTATTTGAAGCAGTTAGACCTTCGTCAACCGTACATGCATCAAAATTGAGAAGCATGCGTTGAGTATAAAACTCTAGCACATTTAATTATACATTAGCAAATCTCAGGTATCGGTGCATACCGGATATCGGTAGTTTGGAGTGAGAACCCGCCGACTGGTAACACAAGCCCAGAACTTAGTACAAGGGTATTGCATGATTATTAATAACTTTATTTAAACAGATACAGATACACTGTATCTTTCTGTATACATTATGTTGAGAAATACGGAGGCTGCCTCTGGGTATATCGGAGACGGGTGTAGATGGTTTGGGGCTCTGAAAACTCTTTTCGACTTAATAATGAGCATTCTCCATATCATCTCTGGCTTTATCCAATAAGAATTTTCAAGCGGTTCAAGAAAGCAAGTACTATATATATTAGAAACTGTGTATACCTGTTGTGTATCCCAATAACCATCAGAATTGAAGCTGATGTAGTGGAAGAAATCTGTAATCCAGCAAAAAATGCGGAGGCAACACATAGGTTAATATTTGGAAGAAGTAAAATTTGCATCTAAATAGAAGGAAATGTTGGTAAAAAAGCAGGAGAAAGTGGAAAAGAAAGCAGATAAATAATTCAGAAGGCAAATCAAGACCAAATTAGTCTCCAAGAATTACAGACGACAACCTTTTATTACTAAGTTGTTGGATACCATAAAGTATGATACACAATAATGCAAAAAGACTATCAAGAAGTTTCATTCATTTTTTGTAACTTTGGTTCCAGAGCTGGGAAAAGCTAATAAAAATAATATATTCATGGAACATGAGGGTTGTGTAAAGGTAGTTGTGCTAATTATTACTGTCAACAGTCTTGTTATATATGACTGCATATAGACCTTGGGCGATATCCACGTGCGTAACGTAGATATTCCGCTGCTTATTGCCATGAGTTTCGCATAATCTGAACCTGGCTAGCGAGGTGTACACGTAGTCGCAACTCCAATATGGCGGAGAGCATGTTGGATGTCTACGACATCAAGTCCGGGGAAATCGGACGTTTGAATTGAGTACATCTGTATTTAAATCGTATAAATTTTGACACTGTAAAGTTACTTCTAAAGGCGAATTTCAGAGAGTGAACTATTGTAGTTCTAAAATACAGCTAAGAAGCGATCATTGAAATATTATAAAATTGATAACTTATATGTCAATGTATAGTAGTATCAATTACTTATAACTTTATTACACTTCGAAGAATGATATAAGCATTAGTCGGCCTAAATTCTGGTTGAAAAACTAATGAGCTTATAAACTCACATTTTCAAACGCGTCGTATGTCGAGTCCAGTTTTCTTCAAAACTGTACCTAAGTAGCAGATAGGACATTCATATCATGAATTGTCGGTCGGGTCGCGGTTCTGGTGAGTATTCATTGATGCTTTTATGAAGTTATAATACTCAAAGTGTGTGATGATGGACTCAAGTCTTAAATTTTACAAAGGTGTTCAAAGGTTTGACCAGTTTAACTCTAAATTGGAAAAATTGGAACATATTATTGGGCTGAGTACATAGTATTTTGTAAAGCATTCTATTAAATGCTCTAGTGTTATTAATATGTTGTACTAATGGCATCAATTACAAGGTAAAAATTAACTCGGGTAACTACATCATCATCATCAGCCTGTCCTCGTCCACTGCTGGACGTGGGCCTCTTCAATGGCGCGCCGCTGGGCTCGATCTTCGGCTCTCTGCATCCAGCCGTTGCCGCCACTTTGCGGACATCGTCACCCCATCTAGCGGGAAGACGTCCTTCATTACGCTTGCCAAGGCGGGGTGTCCACTCTAGAACGCGTCTCTACTTACTATAAATTTATTATAGTTGTTAAAAAAAGGAAGTATGGAGTTGGTTGCCGGTTCTATCTAGGACCTGCTGTCTGAGCCGGATTTCATTTTCAATAGACCGGACGACATTTTCATGGGCATTTCGATCCTGCTCGTACTTCTAATATCATATTTCGTTTAGAAATATTTCGGTGAAACAGGTGAGACCTGTTGAAAATTACGCTCTAGAGACGGTGGTGTCATCCTAAGAAAAATGTTTTTCGAGGTTCTACATTAAGAAACTAGCTAGACCACCGGAAACAGGCTACAAAAGGTAACAATTTTGTTGTGTAATTTAGAGGGGAGGCTACGCAAGGGCTTCATGAATAATAATCGATACTTATATAAACAGGTTAGTAAATTATTATCAAAAG
>JAEBDU010012025.1:0-18666 GCA_016802625.1 Heliconius numata
ACTTTTAAAATTTACAATCATATAAAACTTTAAGCCGTAAGAGGACAACCTTTCACATTTTGTACAAAAATCCTACAAAAAGTGCGTATTACGAATTAGTACCGTTACCTTTGATAGAGCGTGAACGAATGTAATACGTATCCGTACTCATTAAGATACGATACAAAAAAATGACTCCAAGACAAATAACAGCAACTTTTTTAAAAAAAAAAATATATGTAATGTATAATTATATTAAGGTTAACGCTGTTTTTCACATTTAGCAAGATAGGCGGAGGGAAGTAAGTGTTAAGACAGTGCGCTCCTCCATCTTCTTCCAATTTCTAGATATTCCTTGTTGAGTGTCGGAACTAATCGCTGCATTTAATCTTGTTATTGAAATAAGAAAATGATGATAAGTAATTTTTCCAAGCGGGAATCGAATTCATACCCGCCGCATTTACAGTCACACGCTGCACGTACCTACTGCGCCACGATGGATTAAATATATATGTAGATGGGACACGAATATTTTAGAATATTATAATTTTAGACGTATATGTAGAAGAAGTCATCATCGCCGTCGATGTCGACACACGAATTTTAGAAGTTTAGAAGAGCAAACGGTAAGTGGCTTTTAAAATAAATCACAATATTTAGGGCAGTGCAGACGAAAGAATTATAGCTTCCGCATTCACGGCTTTACGGTAGCCATATTTTAAAATAATCTCTTCCAAATGCAAGTTCTTAGTTAAATTATATATTTTAAAGTGATAATTAATATTTACAATGATGAGTCTGTTCTTAATGTATTAAATTAAATTATTATTATTATTATGTATTTTTCTACTCTGATTTAGTGATATTCTGGACGCTGGGAGGAACAGAGGGAACCTAGTGTTGAGACACCTTGTGCGTTTGGAGCGCAGAAATGAAAATAATTTAGGTATGTCCAATTGTTACCCCAATTGGGATTCGAATCCACAAGCATCGCGTTTACAATCAAACACGCCAAAGCCACTATAATTCTTTATGTATAAAGTCCAAATTAATTTTGTCACTCGGCGCACCGCCGTCACGGATGTCAAACTCACAATCTCTTTGATTGACGTAAGAACGAACGAATGACTATATATTCGATTCGCGTGACATTATTATGTCAAACATAAATAATTATCTTCGAACTCGGTTAATATAGTATACTAGGCTTATAGGCTTGTGTCTCTGATTGTAGATCATGATTGTGTTATACGCTTTCTGATTTGTTTTAGTTAAGAGTGTTTTTTTAGCTTCACGCTGTGTCTTCTACATAGTAGGGTAGGCACAGGGAACCTGGGAACCTAGTGTTATGACACTCTTTTACGCCGAGTTCTTGAGGCATTGTGTGTTGAGTGGCGGTACTCAACGCAGCACAATGGCCTGTACCAGAGCGAGGAAATGGAAATATTAAATATTTTATTACCCCGAGTAGGAATTTGAAATCGTTTGATTAAATTTTTTATGTAAAAGTCTATGTAAGAAATTGGAGAGAGGTGTGGGTTCAAAGGTTGCAATCATCGACAATATAAATATTTATACTTATTTTCACTGTATTTCCGGTACGGCGTTTCGTTTTACGGAAACTTGACATTTTAAAAGATGCGCAAAATAGAGAACGCAGTCTCTTACAAATAAATATTTGCACGGACTATATGCGGTTTATATCCGTTTTCATAATAAATTAAATAGAATCATAATATAACGGATGACATTCCGAAATCGTGAAAATGAATATATTTTTGGTAAAAGCGGGATTTAAGTTGTATAAAAAAATGCATAAAAGGCTTCTTTGACATAAAAAAATTTTACACATCGCAAACTACGCCTACTCTTATCCTTTTATGTCCGAGATTGATATATTTTATGGAGCTATTTTGCATAATCAATAAAAATTTACAACGTTAGCTATAAATTAGGTATATTAATATTTTACAGTCATTAAAATTAAGAGATAAAGCGCGGCGTTAGGTTCCGCCACCTAACACACAATTATCATCAGTTGTTGAGTAGTGAATTTAAACCCCACCTTTGTCCTCCTCCAACCATTATAACATAACCATTATAACATTATAATAAACATTTATGAAATAATTATTGAAAAGGAAGTAATATCTCATTCTTACGGAAACTAGGTAGGAACCTACACCTTAAAAAGTACCTTCACATTACACTGAAATACGTACTCGTACAATATATCTCGTTTATAATAGCAGTTCAAAATTGGAATCAAGTCAAGTACTGACACATTGGCATAGTTTGGTTTACGCACGAAACGTTTACATGCAATAAAATATATGGGAATTCTTATTTTAGTATTGTTTACTATTGTATTTTATAGAATCCTATAAATAGATATTTAGTGCACTTACTTCTTCTTACAGGCTTTCTTTATTCAGTCGCACTCAGAAGCATTGATTAGTGTTTAGTTGACATTAGATCCTAATATATTACGTATTGACGCCGCACAGCTTCTTCTCAAAATGACAAATTAGTTGTTTAAAGCATTATCAATATTAATCGTTATTATAAATAAATTATATAAAAAAATTACCACAGCCAAAAAAATGTCCAGAATTTTAATAAACAAACAACTTAGAGTAACAACTAAGTTAAATACATTATAAGAATTTTCTACAAACTTTTAAAACCTCACAAATTTTGTACAAATATTTACACAATAGATAGACCCCTACCACACCCTCTCTATTGAACCAAATTCTAAAGCATTGAGACGTTTCGCCTCATGAAACAGTCACTTTCGATCTTCTTTCTTGATGAAAAATGGATATTTTGAAGTCCATTAAAAAACTCACGTTATGCTAAAACGTGTTTTGTAACAGCGATCACTTGGCAAGTGAAAGTGGGGTTACAAATAAAAAAATGAACCAACGATTGTACCTACAATGAAAGCTTGTGTTTCTATCTGTATCGTAATTTTGCAAAGTCATATTACAGGGTATATTATGCTTAGTTATTTTTTTTGTTATGTTATATTGGTTAATAATACTTCCTTGCTGATGGCTTAAATAATAAGTATAACTTGTTTTGTCTATACATATTTGATATTTTAAAAAAGAAGAGTTCGTTTTAATGAACAATATTTACTCTACAATACAATTACAAATAGTTTTATTTTAATTCTGTTCAAAATTGGTATAGCAGGGTAAGCAGAGAGAAAATAATGTCATAAGACAATCCACTCTCCTCTTTTTATTTGAATTAAAGTCTCTGGGTGTTCAGCGTGGCTTGGCTAAACTTTGGAATTTCTATTGACAAAAAAACTGAAGCCATTATGGCGCAGGGACACAAGTGTGCGACTGCAAATGGTTGGTGGCTACGATTGTGGGTTCGATTTTTGAAAAACATTTGTTTATATATTTTATTTGATATACTATGAATTATTTATAACATTTTTATAACATTGTTCAAACATTAAAAACTTGTTAAATATTTTAGCTAGGCAACCTATTACTTGCAAAGCAATAATAACGAAAAAAACAATTAACAAAATTTATTAAAAAATAATTGTTTAAATAAATTTACTAATACAACCCGATATTTGCGAATTCGTATTATAAGGGTAATCGTGGCCACCGCGACACATCTTTACTCGTATATAAATCGTGATCTCGGAGATCGAATTCAATAAAGAAACAATCACGATATGACCTGCAAATGCAACTTACTTGAGAAAGTTTTGATGTATTTTATACCTTTTAAATGTATAAGTATAATTTTATGTTACTCTCAAAGTAGATTAACTTTAAACTGTTAAGAAAATTGATTCGCAGTGAAGCACCATCTCGTTGTAAAAGAGATTTTTATTTTCACTAAAAAAGCCAGCCAAAGCACGGCGTTGAACTCTACTTCTCAACACGTAATGTCTTGAAAATTGGCCGATACGTGAGGATCGGAGTATCTTAACACTAGAAAACTAGTTTCTTATTGGTGAATGTCATATAATACGAATAGAATTATATGTGAACTAAGACTATTTAATAAAAAAATTAAATGGAAAAGTGGAAAAAAATATACTCCATATAATACTTCAAATATTTTTCTTTAACAAAATAGTATTGCTATTCTAAAATATATAGTAAAATAACAATATTTATACGTGAAAGCTCGACCGCCGCCGGCTGTAGTGTACTGGGACGCGCTATGAAGGCCACAGCGAAAGTTCATTAATTGCCCGACACTCGACACCCGACACCCGACACTCGACAGTCGACGTTCGACGGTCAAGTGCACTCGATAGCACCTGAACTGTGTTTTTATACGCTTTTTATTGAGTTTAAGATATGTTTGACGCCTTTTTTTCAAAAATCGGTGGGAATTAGTAAAAAATCAATGAAATAATGTATAAAACGTTGTTTTACTTAGTAATAAGTAGTATATAGCTACAGTATGAAATGTGTTTAATACTAGTTCTCCCTCTTTTTTCATAGGATTTTTGAGGAATCCTTCTTGGTACTCCCTAAGGTACCTACATGCCAAATTCCAACCTTCTAAGTTTAATAGTTTCGTCTGTGCAATATGTGTCTGAAAAGTTTTATATGTACATAATTATATAGATATGGTATAAGCTGTTAGTAAGACAGAGTGTTAATTAGACAAACCAATTGGTAAATTATTAGTAAACAGTATAGTATTATTTTAGTAATAACGGAAATCCCGCTGCAAATTAAATCTAAAAATAAATTTAAATAACGGCACAAGGCATTTTTCAATTAATTTTGGTCTTCCGGAATTTCTTATCGGGATGTACGTTTTACAGTTATGTTCTGCAAATTACTTTACAGTTGAAAAGATACAACCAGGAAAATAAATTTTTCCTTATTATTTTCTTAAAGTTTTTTTTAATTAATATTAATAAATCAATGTTTTAGTTTATTACCTATAACAATATAAAGCGAAATATTTGAAAATCAGACGGGAGACCCGCTAATGGAGTGTCTTAAGTCTTAACACTATATTTCCTCTACCTCTGGTATATTCCAAATACAGTAAAACTAAAAAAAGCTTAACTACCGTCCCTACAATAATTTATCACATAATTAGTGAGATAATCTAAACTACGTACATACATTTAGATCCTCTAACCAATAAATAGCCAATATCTGATTTCCACATCAGGGTTTTCGCGTTTCGCGAAGCTTTATTATATTCATCGTTAGGCACTTGTTGCTGCTGACGGTACTTCATTAGCTGGCATTGTATAATCCAATTAACGCACAAAAGGACTATATACATTTATCTATGTATAAGACATACATAGGTAAATTGTTTAGAAAGTAGTGTTTGTTACGTTTGTGCTTGTTTTTACTCAGTTATATGTGTTTTTGTTAGTTTATTTTAAAATTAAGTATTGATTTGTAGTCTGATTAATTGAATGAATATTTCATATTTTCATTTACTAGCTCTGGTGGTGAGGCATAGCAAGGTCTCGCCACGGCACACAATGTCAGGCATCCAGAATTCCGCGGAAATTGGAGAACGGAAATTTCTTAATGGGAACCGAGTGTCTTAACACTACGTTTCCAGGTTCCTACCCTCTTTGCCTATCCTGTGCGGGATAGGACGTTAAACTAAAAAGAAAAAAAATATAATTGAGTTCTGGTACTGAACAAGCAATATCTCTGAAATCCTTTACCATTTTCTCATATGTTATTTTTGAAAACATTTTTAGAATCTAACCGTATTATACTAATCATGCTTATATCCTTTTTAAAACACAAGGTTTCGTTTCACAACACTTGTTCAAAAACCATGTACGTATGTATGTTCTAAGCATACGACCACACGCTTTTTACTTTCTACCTCGAGGCTTATATAGGTGTTATTTGTGTTATAAGTGTTCATCTAAGAATTATATTATCATACCTTACAAGGATGTTTATTTATGTTTTATTGTTTTAGATTAGAGGCATTGTGTGTTGAATGGCGGATCTCAACGCCGCGCTTTGCCTCAGTTTGTATAGACGCTTGTGCATAATTATAGAAATTTAAATAAAAAGGCAGCGTAAGCAGGGGAACTAGTGTTAGGGCACTCTATTCACTCTAGATGCAGTTTTCGAGACAATGTATGATTAAGGGCGGAATTGAACGCTGCGCTGTTTATCAGAGCGTAGGAAAATAAAATATGAGTGGGGTTTGAACCCACAAGCATCACGAAGGCCTCAAGCAATATACATATTTCTCAATATTCTCAAGTGCTTTTTTTTGTTTAGTCAACCGTTATAAAGTCAATACGTTAAATAATATTAAGGAACACAAACATACTCAGTAATATGTAAGTAACCTGAGCCTTGCACTGCCGTTTAGTCATAATTTATATTTAATTTTAATATACAAACAATTTTTGTTTTTTTGTATGGTGGGTCATTGTCCTGGTTTTTTTTTATTGGCTCGTCCTAATTATATTAAATTAAACAAGGTATATTTCAGATAAATTTATTGTATTTTTGATTTGTAATTCAGTGCTTAATAAACTTTAATTATTGATTATTTGATGTTAAAATGAAAAAAAATATATATAATATGTACTTTTTGACATTAATTTACTGTATAAGTAGAAAAATTCTACATGATCAATTTATCCATGTCAGAAAACAAAGACCTAAATTTAAGGCTTCAAATTCATTCATGCTTTAATTTGTTACCAGAACGAATAAAAGAAAATAATTTATTCCACTGAGTGGGAATCGAACCCACAACCATCGCATTTAAAACCAAACGCTCTTCCACGGCGCCTACATCTACTCAAAATTTTCATATTATTAGATCAAAAACAATGATAAATGAGTATAAAAGATAAAACAAAACATATTTGTACTACAAGTAGCTTGTGATAATATTTCCATACTATTGTCGAAATGTCAGGTGGTAAGTATAAGAAAATACTTAATAACCATAATTTATTGTTCCTCTTTTACATATACACACTTCTAACACTGTTTCTATATAACACTTTACACTTATACACGTTTTAAAACGCATAGTTCCAACAATGACACTGATTTTAAATACTTGAACACTGTCACAATTTTACACCTTACGACAGGCAGAATAACGACGTACTGACTCAATCCTTCAAAAGCGTCACTTTTTATAGCCGTTCCCTTCCTCTTTTATAAATAATTATGTGGGTATTATTATTTTATTTTCTGTAAAACACCCTCACACTGACAATTGTCTTACACTATATTAAACGATTACAATTGCATACATTCCAAACGCAAAGCTCTCGTGTAAAAAGCTTAACAATGAGTATTGTCTTGACGTAATGCGGATGTACACCAGTATGGCAACGGTGGTAGCTGAAGGTTTACACTGCATTCTTCAAATTCTTGTCCTGATAAAAACCTGAAAGAGGAAATGTCAGTCTATCTATATATATGGTAAAATATGTTTATTTTTAACAATTATTTATATGTAGGGTAAACCCCGGATAGTTGCCACACTTTTTGAAAAAGCTCTTTTATTAGAAATGTATACCACTACATTACCTATTCAAAGTGTATTCTTAAACATAATATATTAATCTTCTAACTTAGCCAATTTTTTCAAATATAAATATTATTAATTTTGAGTACAGCCTGTTTTAAGTGGCCTCTAAAAAAGAGGATAGTTGCCTACTATGGCGGATACTAGCCTCACGTTAAAAATGGTTCGGGGGATACTTGCCTCTCTATTTTTTTTTCAAATAAAAACGAACTTATATTAATTTAAGTAATCACTTTTTGTTATTGAACACAATCTTTCATTAAGTATTAATCAAAGTCAATATAATTATAAAATTACAACAAAATAGACTCCAAAATGGTAATGAAATATCCAAAATAATAATTAAATATTAATATTTATTTTAAAGGTAGAACAACAAAAAAAAATAAATAAACTTTGGCATAGCATCTATTAAATAAGTATTCAGTCCTAATTACTTACTGAGATCCTTTATTGAGTACTAAATTCTAAGAGAAGTTAAATTATACCCAAACAACACTTAAAAGTACTAAGGTTTTAAAATTTTAAATTTGAACATGTAATTTTTTAATTAAAAAGAAGAATTAAATATTAGTATGTATCTTAAATATTAAAAATAATTATGAGAATAACTTTGGCATTAGTATTGATTATCACCAGAAGCCAAGGTTTTCAACTTGCCACATCTCATGCAATGGTTTTTGAATGTTGTACAAGTTTCATGCAACCACATTCGACACATCTCACATTGTATCCAATCTGATTTTGATTTAGTTAAATTATAATTTTCAAAACATTCTGCACAATAATTATCAACTTTAACTTCGTTGTTGGTATTTCTTTTATTGAATTTGCTATTTGAATTTGCTATTTTGAATTTCTTAAGGTTCGAGAGGTTATGCCATAAATCCGGGATATTTCGTTGATACTTTTTTGTTTTTTATTTAGATCTTCGAGCGCAAGTACTAAACTAAGTCGATGTGGCGCGGAACGACGCCTGGCTTTCGTTTATACTTGCGAGGCATTTTGCTGTTGAGAATTTATTTTATTTAACTATTTACTATAATAAAACCCAATAAAAATATCACCAAGAAAAAAAGGTAAAACCAAATGAAAAAAATAACTAAGAAAAAAACCTGTTTGCTCGTTAAAATGTGTAGTTACGGATAGTTGCCCCAGGGCAACAATCCGCAAAAGACAGTAGGGCAACTATCCTTTTTGATACGGATACTTGCCCTTTTTATTTACAAAATAAATAAAACATATTTAACAACAAAACATTTATTACAGTGCAATTTAAACTCTAATGCAATCAAAGAAATAATTATTTTACTGAAACCACAATTATTTATAATTATATTTAACGGAGATTATTTGCCAATATAATTCTGACGCTCGTCAAAGTATCATCGCGGAAGATTTTTACTCACACGGACAAAACTCGTACACCTACTTCGACAGCTGATGCGGCATCGAGTCCTACGCGGGGAACGCTTCTTATTATGATCAAAAAGAAACACTGTCAACACGTCTAACATAGAGCATTTGAAACTGAGGCATGTATCCGTCCGAGGCAACTATCCGGGTTTTACCCTATTAAGAAAATTAATGTTATGTTTAAAAAAAAATTTTTTTTTTAGAAAGAACAGTTAATATAAAATTGATTTACCAACTCTGCCAACTTGCATCATGCACGCGATATTTAATTATAATAATTAAAACTCTTCTTAGTTATATCAGTCTTATTATGATCGATAGAAGAAATTTGATGATCTTCAATCATGACTATGTAGTTAAAGTTTTTATTGACATTGAATTTAGACCTTTTGAACCATTGCGTATTTAGTGGCGAAACTCAACGCCGTTTATTATTAATTTTGTAAAAATAATTTATTGTTTAATTGTTAATAATTAAATAATAAATTATTAAATTAATTTAATCAGGCTATTGTGACACAGCGGCTCAGCATCTAACTGTAAAAAGACAAACCGAGGCATTAAGCTCCACCACTCAAAATCGACACCATGTCTCGATAATTAGGCGGAACGTGGTGAGCTAAAATGTCTGACATTAGGTTCCTTGTGCCATGCTATATTCGGGATACAAATGAGTATAATAATATAGTTATTAAATTGCTGGAAGCAACAACACATGTTAGCAAAATAATAAATTTAGTATTACTATAAGTGGATAGCTTACATTACATTACTAATAGTACCTAGTTACAACGCTTCCGGCGTATCTCAAGAACAATGGTCCGGTTGATATATTACTGGTATTTTTTATTTGAAACTGCTGCTTTTACTGTTGAATATTAATTATGATCTTATCAATTTGTTTAGTGTTCCCATAGTTTCTTTGTTTTAGGAAAATATTTTTCTTTCATACTATTTCGTATCTATTCAATTGGTTCAATAGGTTACGGTTGATTGTACTTTAAATGTGCATAGTAATTTTCATATGGAACTAAAATTCTTAAATTACACTAATATATTAGATTATGGTTTAGAAATATAAGTACTAATAAAAAAACATTACTGTTAGGTACACTGCTTTAATTATATAGTAAAAATATTTTTTATACAGTTTACCTTCAAAAATAGTAAAAGCTATAGATATAATCAAATTAGACGTTGCTGTGAAGTGGTAGGCTGGTAACAATTACATACCTATATTTCTTTATTTTCCATTTTATTTTGTTTTATTAATTAACACAATATATATTTTCTAGTATTTAAGTTAGAAACAGTTGAATTCAGTTCACAATATAAATTGTATGAGATAGTATCTTATCATCGAGATACACGCCAAATCTATCCGTGCAAGATCGACTGTCACGACGCGACGTGAACCATGGCTGTCGGACGGGCGGACTTGTGATTTATTAAAATTATACGTTTTAAATATTTTAGCCAATAAATGTTCTGTATCCCGCACAGCAGGGTAGAGAGAGGAACCCGGGAACCTAGTGGTAAAATACTGGTTTCTCATTAAAATACTGCCGTTCCCCACTTTCGGACAAATTCTAGAGGCATTGCTTGTTGAATGACCGAACTCAAGCTCAAACAATCATATGTTATTATACTGAAATATATATAGTAACATGTGAAATACTTTTGAAATCGATATTCTAAACAATTTGCTCAATGTAGCTAATGCTATAAAAGTTAACGAGCTGTTCGCACGGACTCGCCGCACGCCTACGACATCAAAACGTTATATAAATTGTGAATACTATACGTATATTGTTCTGAAAATCTTCGGTAACGGTGGATGGTTGCTATAGGAATATCTGTATAGAGAAGATAAATAAAAAAAATAAATTTTACTAATCATAAATCGAACACTAAAATAAATTATTAGCGCAGACTCTAATTATGTTAAAACAGCTGAATTATGGATTTTTAAAAAATACAATAATCTATATATATAAAAGGACTTGTCCTCACTGACTGAGGTAAGACGCACGCACAGCCGTAACCGCTGAGGGTAAAAACGTGAAATTTAGGCAGATGTTTAGTTTCGTAATCTGGACATCCACTAAGAAGGGATTTTGAAAAATTTTAATCCTAAAGGGGCGAAATAGGTGTTGAAAGTTTGTATGGAAAAAAATTTAAACCGGCACCGATTTTTATAAAATTTGAAATTTAGATTTTTAAAAGTATTTAATTGAACACGTCTTTCATCGTTTTCTAGAATTCTCCCCCTAAGGGTACAAATAAGGGGTTGAAAGTTTGTATAGAATTTTTTTTAAATCGGCACCAATTTTTATAAAATTTGGAATTCTGAATCTTAAAAGTATTTAATTAAACACACGTTTCATGTTTTCTTGAATTCTTCCCCTAAGGGTGCAAATAAGGGGTTGAAAGTTTGTATAGAAAAATCTTTAAAATGCCACCGATTATTATAAAAATTTAAATTTAGACTCTTAAAAATATTAATTTGAACATGTGTTTCATGGTTTTCTACAATTCACCTCCTCAGGGTGCAAATAAGGGGTTGAAAGTTTGTATGGAAAAATCATTAAATCGCCACCGATTTTTATAAAATTTGAAATTTAGACTCTTAAAAATATTTTATTGAACACATGTTTCGTTGTTTTTTGGAATTCACCCCTTATTACGCAAGCGAAGCTGCGCGCGTCCGCTAGTTTATAAATATATATGGCCTTAGAATTTTATTATTTTCAAATGCACTTGTACAACATCTTTTGAATCGTCGAATGAAAATAATGCTATCACTGACTTGGAAAGTTTCTTCAGTTCTGCCGAAAAGAGCTGGCAAGAAACTCGACACTTGCTTTTTTCAATATAAAATTTTCATTTATATAGAAAAATGCAACTTTTCTGAATGGGGATCAAATTGGAAGAGATACATATACAAAAGATAGATAATATTGAAATAGGGTCATCAGCAAAACTACGTTTAATATACAAAAGGTTTCAAAGCATAAATTCAAATGAGTGTGTAAACCGGCGAGGAAGTTAGCTCTGACCCATCGGGACCGTTATGTTCTGAAGTCCAAACAATCGTTGGACGTGTCTCAATCACGACTGAGGGAAAACGCACATTGTGGACTAAAATGTGAGAAGGTATTTTAAATTACATTAATAATTCTTAATTGTAGTATCATTTATAATGTATGTATTGAGGCCAGTCTTGGCGCAGGGTCACAAAGGTGACAGATTGTAGGTTCGATTCCCACTCGAGGAAAATTTTGAAAACTTCGACGATCAATCGATTGCTCAAAGTTTGACTATTTTTGCAGAAAATTATAAGAATTAATGAGTGTCTTTATGGATTCCCTAATCTTTTCAATTTCTGTACCTAATTAGTTGCCTTCAATGACGTCATAAATCCTATTACTGACTATATTGGGGTACAGTGGTACTTACTATATTCGTTCTCTAATGTCCGCCTATTTTAAATATATATTTAATGTCATAATCTGCTTATATCATATTATATCTTAATACAACAATTCTTTAAAATGTTTGTTTTAATAATTTAAAATTGAAACATACTGCAAAAAGCGAAAACGAATTTTGAGTGGCACTTTACAAAATGTTAATACGTAAGCTAATTAAGTATTTAAAGCGCCGGAAACATTAAAGTCACGTTTCGCGGTTATATCCTTTTATAGATTTATAATTAAAATATTAACATATTGAAAAAAAATGGTGTACTAATCATTTCCGGTTATCACATACTTAACAAGCAAGTGGCGTCTGTATAAGTTAAATTATTAAACTCTTGTGTAATAAGAACATGTTTAAAAGAGATTTACTGATTTGTAAAATAAAAAAAAATCAGCTTCAGTGGTAACTTAGTGTCAAGTCACTCCGTTCTCCAATATTACTCCTCAAGATAAATAAACCTTTTAATAAACTTTTTTAAAGCGCATATGAAGCTAAATTTTACAGTAATACCTTTAAATGTAGTATATAATACTTGCACTTGACTTGAACGTTGTCTTTGTATTGGTTTATAGTTATATAGTTATAAGTTTATAAATTTTCTTTTCCAAAGTACCACGTATTTCTATAATTGGGAATCGAACCCACAGACCGTCGCGCTTACTGTAGCCACACGCTGCCACCTGCGCCACGACTGGCCTCTTTAAGCCTAATAAAGTCTTTATTCTGAGAATGCGATCCTTATACATATATCTAAAATCACGGCGGCTCATTAGACTACAAAAATGCTAAACAAGCACAGTCTTGTAACCAAGCTTTGTCTGATAAGCTCCTTTGGTCCTTGTTTTTACTTGAAACCATTATTCATTAGTACTTAGCAAGTCTAAAGGTTTAAACTGAAGTTCTACTGTTCCCTTCCAAGAATATCAGGGTTTCGTGTGAATAGACTATTTATCAAATGGACCTAGTGCCTTCTGTGACACTCATTGTATGGAAATAGCTCAAAGTGATGAATCGTTGACGTCACTGTCTCAGATAAATGTTGTTGGAATCTCTAAATGGAAAGATAGTGGGTTCGGTTCTTACTCGAAGGTAATTTTGAATTTATAGAACAAATCGATTCTTTATTCGGGAAAAAAACAAAGAGCAACGTTGGGTTTCAATATTTACATAATAATGCCTCTGCGTGAACGCAAAATGATCAACCCTTAGCCCCGTACTTATAAATCACTCTCAATTCTAAGATCGACCTTGAGATGTCATATTCACTCGTAGATTATTGAAACGACATCTCTATATCGATCTCAGAGTTGAGACTTGAGATTTATAAATACGGATCTTAGAAGTAACATACAAAAAAGTGGAATACATGTAATAAAAATATATGTAAATCTGTATTTTAATTTCTTTTGTAGTAGCGTTTCCCGATTTACAGAGTTATTACGAGAATTCATATTGACAAAGATAGCCGATGCAATTTCTAAAGTGCAATGATAAAAATAATGAATGGTTCACGCAGTGTAGCAATTTGTTTGATTGCGAGCAGATAAAGAAATAAAATGTTGCCCACAAATAGGTATCTACTATCATTTGTCTGGGGCGAAGTATCTGAGAAATGGATGCTCGCGGACGACCTATCTACCTACTATTTGTAACAGTACATTCGATGTAGGTATACGTGTAGTGTCTTGTTTTTATTTTATTTGGAACTGGATTTGAACTTGTAGTTACGTCTAGGTGTATATATTATCTATATATTTTTATTACCTAGATTTTTTTTAAGCGTATTAAAATTTGAACGTAGAGAGATTTGAGTGTGTGAGTGAACGTAGAGGGGTCCCAGTTCTCTGAATACTAAGCCTTGGGTTCAATCTAATATATGTAGATCAAGTTATGTCGAACTTGTACGCTTATTACAACTTATTTACGTTGTTAGCATCTTTGTAGGAAGATTTTTACAAATTTCCGCTAAATATTTGTAACATTACAGAGGGCTCGGACGGATTCTTGGAAACTCTGGCGCGAGTTCAAATCCCGCTACTCTCAATTTTTTATACGTTTTCAAAAAAGTATTTATTTTCCTAAGTGTGGAATAACACCTTAAAAATATTAATTATGTATAGCAAGCACCATACTAAAAATATGGTATTTCTTTTCAACATGTGAAATAAAAGTAACGGTTATTGACGATAATTCTTAACATAATGTTTCTACTTATTTAAAATTATTATCTAATATTATACAGTTGTTTGGAATTGTCTCGAAACAACAAGTCTAAACTGAACCAATCGTGACCGAAACTCACGAATTTTTCACATTTCCACGAGTCCTGCAGTATCGACATTCGCTGACACACACGCTACTTTAAATTTAGTGTCATATTTTAACATAATTTCAATAAATTATGTATAAAATGGATGTTTTTTTTGGTTTCTTATTTAAATTACGGAGATATTAGTTATAGCCATTTTCCTTTACGAGCATTATATTGATATGTACTGCGTAACTTAACGCCGCTTTAAGTCTAATTATTAAAGAACATGAGGTAGCGTTTTTGAAATATAATGTAAACCTACAATAATTAGTTCGTGTTTAAAGGTATATCCCAACCGTGAAAAGTTTCACCTATTGATACTTTCTTATTAATAAAATATTAACAACAGCCCAACAACTATGCTATTAAGAAATCGTAAAAGATTTCGAAAAGATTTTACACGCTACCTACCTCATATCTCCTCATACCTCCTCTTATATGAGAAAACCGTAATCTAAGATTTTGTAGCAATAAATATGTGTGGTAAATGCTAATTAGAAACAGTTTACATGCAAATAGGTTATGGTTTGCGTTTTACAGATAGATAGATAGATAGATAGATAGATAGATGCATGGATACGATAAGTGTTACGATCGAGCAGGATCATTGATTTAGATACAATCGCATCGTTTTATACTGAAATAGAATAACCTATTTGTGTTCTCTATTTAGATTGGTTTGTGTAGTGTGGGTATTATATATTATGTAAATAATTTTTAGTACATTAAAGTATTTAGTATATTAAAGTATTTTTTATAATAATTGTAACGACGAGTGAATCATGTGGTAGAAACGAATAATAATTTAATGACAAAATATAAAAAACTAATTGGAGGAAAACTAGTGAACAGGCCCCAGTTTAAGTAGTTGCTGAGAAGCAGAATTCAACTAGGTATCTAATTGAGCTTTTCAAGGTTTTGTATATTGTATATACATACGAGTGAAAAAAAGACATATCTTCAATTTACAAAATTATGTTTGTATAATTATATTTTTTGTAGTAAAACAATACTATTTTATGGCATAGACTAGTATGTTATAATATCTATGGTGCTCTGCTTGTTAGCTCAATTTACTTTAAATTAGATTTTCCGATATCTACAATACATTAAAAGAGTAAAATTTTTAGAAAACAGTATGTGAGCGACCATTTCGTCACGGAGACCAAACAAAAGAAAAAAGAGCTTAAGAGAAAGTCGTATCTTTTTATCAGATAGATACAATAAAAGATTGTTATACTCGCATATATAAAATAAGAAAAGAAGGTGTATAATAAAATACATTAGCACTTTTAAGGATCCGCGCGGGAATCACTAGAAAGTTGTCATAAAAACCGGATTAACGACGAAATGTGCCGAAACCCTGTAGCTCCAGCCACGTGAGAATTCTGAGTTCGTGTACAAGCTATCTTGTAATTAGCTTACTCATTTCTAGGTGTAATTAGGTAAAGTTGATGTCCTTGTCGTGATTCTTTAGGGTATTATAATTTTTGTATATATGTTATATTTAAGCTTTAAATAGTTTTCATATGTAGGAGAACACACAAAACAAAGCTATACAAGTACATGTATTAAAATACAATATATACTGTTTAATGTGTATTAAGTAAGAATTGCTATACCTCTATAGACATAACAAATAAATGACTAGGAGGATAGATTTTTTTTTATAGGAACACGAGTTTTCTTTCTACTCATTTTCATTACGTTTCGAAAATATAGAATTTTCTTTTATATTATATTAAATCGAATCAATTATATCACGCCTCTAGCGTGAAGCTATAAAAAATCTTTTAAGCCCAGTAGAATCTTTGTACAAATAAAATATTTAATTAAATAGACAGACTTATAATTAGTTTACGATAAGCAACTGAAGTGAACCTTGTGGCCTAGAATAAGACGTATTAAGTTTCAGAGTGTAAATGTTCAAGTTCGTTTTCCAATTGTAAATATGGAAATCTAGTACATTAACGAAAATGAAAAAATATATTGTATTAAGTCATTATAAGAATAAGTGACCGTTGTGGGTTCGATTTCTTCTCATCAACGTTTCGAATTTAGGCGGATGGCGAACAACGGTGTGTTTTATCACTATCTCTCTGTCTATCCTATGAGAGACAAATTGTAAGACTGAAAAAATATTTTGATGTAATTGCTTATTTTTCGTGTTATTTAACATATAAATCGTTATATTATATGTAACTCACATATAAGTAAAAATTGTATTCCTTACATAAACTTATCTAAGATTTGTGATGTACATTTACTTATGTTAAAAAAATTTAAATCCATTTCCTTTGCCTTAAAAAATCGGCAGCTGATTTTAACAAGCGTTATCGTGTCACTCTTTTGGCAATGTGTTATTTTTTTTTATTTATTCAGCCTTTTAGTTATTAATCTCCATCTCTTATCTTTTATCTATAATAAAACAGTGGAAATATTTTGTCTGTACATTTAGTATTTCTGACTGAAATGGATAGAGGGACACTTAAAAACAATAATAGAAAGCAAAAATATTGTTTTTGAATTTCTTGTCTATGTATGTATGTATAGTCACGCTCATCTTCGAAAGTACTCATCCCAATTCCCATTTAGCTAGGTTCCCACCTAGCTTCATATAGTTATTAAGGAAAATTGCTTCAATAATACTCGTATCTATAAATGATACAGTCGACATCGCCTTTTTGTACCTATTTTTATCCTATTGTAGCTATAGACACCAAAAGCCTATGAGCATTTTTGTATTTAAAATTATAAATCATATTCTTACTAAATTTATATTATTTATAATCGTATATAACATAGACAGTATTATTATTTAATTTTAATCAAATAAAATATAACAAAAATAAATCACACAATTTAAATATCAATTATATTCATAATTACATAAAAGTAAACATAATTTTCCTATGTTATATTTCTTATATTATAATTTACGAACAAATATGATCTCTGCGAGAGCAAAGATTTTAAATACTTGGTGTTCCCACAAAGAACAAATTCCGAAACGTGGCCCAGTCTGGTCGTCATCAGAAAATGATGTTTGAACGCCTGCACTCTTACGGCTATGAGACGAAGAAGAATAGGGAGTTGATCGTTTTCTATATCGCCTAGGAAGCATTTTTGATTTTCTTATTGGTGTGGAATTTCCTGGAATTGTATTCAAATAACTCTAAGGCATGGGCACTTCTAGGGGTCCGTATGAAATAATAGCTTCTTCTATCTAGAAGACCCCGAGAATACAGATACATCGATCCATCGGTCTCCAATGACACTATTGAGGTAGAATGATGAGCCTGTGGCAAATTTCCGCTTTAATGCTGCTTGCACCTAAAATATATATATATATATATATATATTATATTTTTATTTTAGCGCTTATTACGCAATAAATTGTGGTAGAAAGACTTCTCTTCCTCTTCTTCCCTTTCCTTCCCATCTTTCTCTTCTTCCTTATCTTCCTCTTCCTCCCCGTTTTCATCTTCTTCCTATTCTTCTGAAGAAGAAGACGTGGAAGGAGAAGAAGAAGATATCATTCAACTCCTGCCCTTCTACTTCTTCATCTCCCTCTATATCAGTTTATAGACATTTATTCTCAATAAGACCTAAGCCACTTACTTGAGAACGATACTTTAACACAATAGTTAAATTGTCGTTGTCAATTGTTACACTTACATTTACAAATACAAACTTATAATAATTTAAGATTAAGTTGCTGTGACAAAAAATAGTAAATTTTGTACTTACTTAACACATTGTTAATAATTATCGCGAACATATTTAGCCAATTGAAATTTAAATGTGTTAAATGAGTTAACATTTTTTATAAGTGATGGTACTTTATTGTAGAATTGCGCTCCTTCGAAAGTTATCATTTTTTTGCCGTAATTGGTCCTTGTTCTGGGCAGCACCAATAAACTAGCTCGGCA
>JAEBDU010012029.1:0-17031 GCA_016802625.1 Heliconius numata
ATAGAGTACACTTGTTTTGATGCTAGTAAAAGTTATACTCAAGTACTATCGCTTGCAAACACAAGTGTTAATACTGATAAACTTAATGTGTTAGAAAAATTTGTTAATGGAATTAATCATGAGTTTTCCAATGCTACTATTTTCCAAATCCACCAAGAAATTAATAAAATTGAAGGTCTCCGTAGACAATATAGTCCAGTCATTTTAGGATTGGCTGCTGCTATAGCGTGTTCTGCCTTTATCTTTTTACTTGGAGGTGGTTTTCCAGAAATGATATGCACTTTTTTAGGGGCTGGGGTTGGGAATTATGTGCGCGCAATAATTAGTAAACACAATTTGACAACTATACTTGAAGTGGCAATTAGTGTTTCAGTTTCGTGCATGGCATATATGTTCGTGTTTAAAGTATTTGAAATTTTTTTTTATATTCTACCACAACATGAAGCTGGGTATATTGGTGCAATGCTCTTTATCATTCCTGGATTTCCTTTTATAACAAGCATATTAGATATTTCAAAATTGGATATACGTTCCGGTTTAGAACGACTTACTTATGTTGGTATGATTATTTTGGTAGCTACATTGACTGGGTGGTTAATCGCATCGGGAGCTCACTTTAGACCTGAAGACTTTGTGCCTATAGCATTATCCTCTAGTACAATATTTTTTCTTAGAATTCCTGCTAGCTTTTTAGGTGTATTTGGATTTTCAATTATGTTTAATAGCTCTAAAAAAATGGCAGTAGTATCCGGCATAATTGGTGCAATTGCTAATCCATTAAGATTGGAGTTAGTAGATGCAACAAATTTGCCACCTGCAGCAGCAGCATTTATTGGCGCGCTTGTCGCTGGAATATTAGCCACGTTTTTTAACAGGAAGAATGGGTATCCTAGGATTTCACTCACTGTGCCTTCTATTGTTATTATGGTTCCAGGTCTTTACATTTATCGCGGTATCTATAATGTTGGTATCAACAACATTAGTACAGGAGCATCATGGTTAACAAGAGCCGGTTTAATTCTTATCTTTTTACCGCTTGGATTATTTATAGCTCGGTCATTATTCGATAAAGATTGGCGACACTTCAATTAACGCTTGGTATGCCTTCAAATAAACTTCTTCACGCTTCCATACGGTCATTATCATATGGATTTTCTCTGAGTGAATATTAATGTTTCAAACTAAAACTTTGACATTCGATATTAAATTCAGCACTTGTGTATTGTGTCCCATATTCGAATAGACTATTAACGGCCTTTGATGCTTATCTAACACCATTTGTAAGACGCTTGTGGCTATCTCGGCTGTCATTGTATCGTCAATTTTATACCCTAATGCTTTTCTCTTCTCAGGATAAAAAACGGTCGCCAAATAATAAGCCCATCTGTTGATAGTCAGCTGAATATAAGTGATATCTGTTTGCAATACACCACTCAAATCATGAAAGTTTTTAATAAAATTAGGCCTGTAATCAACACTCATAATTGTTTTGGGTTTGCGAGAACGTTTTTGCATGCGTGATCTACTCTCTAATTCATGCATCAATTTGAGTGGCCATATACGCAGATAATTTT
Source organism: Heliconius numata (assembly GCA_016802625.1). Classification (NCBI taxonomy): domain Eukaryota; kingdom Metazoa; phylum Arthropoda; class Insecta; order Lepidoptera; family Nymphalidae; genus Heliconius; species Heliconius numata. Next base: position 1,575 of record JAEBDU010012029.1, read on the forward strand.
GGACCGTCGGTTTATTGACTATGAGCAGCAATACGACGATAATCATAAAATGGTTGATTGCAAGAATTCTCCGAAAACCACATGTTGTTGAAAGACGTTTCGTGGTAATTCCCAGTTTAGCATTTTCATTGGTCTGTTATTAGTCCATTGATTGATTTAATCTAATTCTTTCCGACTGATTTTTTTAATTTTGCGTTCTTTTGGTGAATATGGGTGCGCAAAATAGACTGGTATTCTTAATTTTTCATCTATTTCATCATATTTTGCAAATTCTCGACCGTGATCAACTGTTATTGATTTAGCATTTTCGATGTCCTTTAAGAGCCTAATAATAGCCGGGGTCAGTGCCTGACTATTACAATCCCTATGATGCCTCACGATATGTTGTCGACTCAACCGTTCTGTGATGGTCACTAAAACATCGCCTCGTACTTTACCAGATTGCATGGTATCCACTTCAAAATGACCAAATTCTTGTCTTAATTTGACAGCTTTTGGGTCGCTTTTCAATTGAACGGCCATGGGCAAAAACACGTCTACGGCCGTCAGACTGACGTTTATCTCGAATACATTTATCAGGAAAATCTGATATGTTAATTTTAAGCAGACCGTGATTAATCCTGTTGTAGATAGTCTTGCAAGCAATACCCAATACATGAGCATCTGTTTCTGGTGATCACTTCAAGATGCCAATCTGATGGTTCAAAAAAGCTGATATTTCAAGTGTTAAGGAACGATGGCAACCGTTTTTGTGCTGATTATGCTGGGTTAAATGATGAGCTTGTGGTGCATGATATGGTTTAATCCGATTTAACTCGTAGGTAATCCTTGCAGGAAAACGCTTTAAGAAACGGGCGATTTCAAGAATTGAAAGATTAAGTTTGATTATTGTTTCAAGGACAGAACGTTCGTAAGCTGATAAACTAGAAGACATAAGCTGGTAGATCCTTTTTGGTTGATTTTAGTCAATTACCATTAAAGTCTCTGCAGTTTTTTTACAATGACTTCGGTTTAATTTTACAATCTACCAAATTTAAGGGTTTTCAAAACGTTTAAAATATGAGGTTTTAAGGATTCGCTACGCTTTGCTTGCCCACTTGGCCGTCAATGGCGCCAGTTATAATAGGTACTAGACTTGATTTTAAGTGCTAAAAATTGGTTGATGAGCGGCAATCCTACATCACGGTTTATTTTTTGGCTAGTAAGATGGTCGCTCGATGTTTGTCAGACTATGCGTGATAAAATTTCGTTTTCTTTTTCTAAAATCGCGCGTCATTTCTCTAATTGATTAACATCCTTTAACATCTCTGACTGACCTTTGTTCATGACTGGGTTAGCTTACTTAACCCAAATAACAATAGAATCTTTTGAAGGTTCAAATTTTTCTGCTAATGATTTTAATGAACGTCTTTCTTGATGAATTTTAACTAATGAATCTTTAAAATCTTTTGAATAACGAATTGACATAAAAATATGCCTATACTTTCATTTTACGGACTGAATAAAAATAGTCCATTTTTTAGTATAAGAGCAAAAATTATTGGGCTATAAAATTGGTGATACAATGAAAGCCAGGCTAGCCAAAAGTTCCTTAAAGATGGCGTTAGATAAGCATCGAAAGCCATTAATTATTCAATTCAGATATAGGGTCACAATACACGAGTGCTGAGTTTAATATTAAATGCCAAAATTATGGTTTGAAACATTCTTATTCACTCAAAGGCCATCCGTACGATAATGGTCGTATGGAAGCGTTTCATTCAATATTGAAGCGTGAAGAGGTGTATTTAAAAAGCATACCAAACATTAACTGAAGTTCAAGCAGCCATTGGTTGGACTATCAATTTTTATAATCGCAATCGTATCTCAAATGTCGCCTAATTAACTGAAAAAATAGTCCAATTGATTGACTTCTGAGCACTTTTGGGGATACCTTTATTTGGTAAGGCTGATAAGTTCAATTTGGGTAACCCATTATTAATCCAGTTATAGATTTTTGAAAATAAGCCGAAAACATGAGCCGTATTCTGGTGTTAGTGTGTGGTAACGACCACGCAAATGAAGCTTATTTAGTGCCAATTCGTGGGCAGTATCAGCTTTATACGGTGTTACCTGATGAATTTCAACAGAGGCAGTCTCAGACGAGCGGTTCATAAAGCGCGCAATGGTACGCACAGAATACTTCAATGCCAATAAATTTTGAATGATAGTACGTTATTGAGATGATAGAATAGTCAGAAATCGCAGTCCTTTATGGCTGTTTTAGTTAATTGTCATTAAAGGCCCTGTGGCTTTTTTATTCAAGTGTTCGGTTTAATTTCACCATCTACCAAATATAGATTTTTACGCCAAATGTGAAAAACAGAAGTTGCCAAATTATGGTCGTGATGTAGTAGTTCCAAATTATTTTTCACCGAAAATAATGTCAGCACCTGAAATTTTCAAAGTCTCTTTTTGTTCATTCAAAGAATTTCCAGCAGTAGACACTCTAGCATATCCATAAATTGTCATTTTTTAGCTTCACAAAAATGCATAACTAAATTGCATTATATGAACACAAGTATATCATGTCATTACTAAAGCGCAAAATACTTATAAGTTTTTTGCGGTAAATAAAAAGGGAGAAACTATTTTTCATAGTTGCTGCCTTTTTAATTCTAGTTAATACATAGTATGTTAAATTTAGTTATCGTTTATTACGATGTTTATTTAAGATGAGGACACTGGATAGTGCTGCAATGATTGCGCCAAATAGTGTCAAGACACTCACTTTTTCCGCTGCAGTTTTTGGAAGTGTGTTTTCTAGCAATTTTTTGATCGCTGAACCATTGTTGTTCTTGTTAGTACTTTGTCTTGTTTCGTCATTCGTTGATGATGTATTACCATTAAGACTTCCTGTATCGTTGTTCTGATTCGAGTTAGGATCCTTTACAGTTACTGTAGCAGTTTTTGAAATAATATTTCCAGTGGCATCAGTATAACTATAAGTTATCTTGTAAGATCCTGCTTTAGTTGTATCGACAGTTCCATCAACTTGAATGTCCTTAAAGTCAACTGGCTTTCCTTCTTGATCAAAGGCTCCTGAGAAGTTGTCCGAAGCTTGCCACTTAGTATTTGGACCAGCAATCAACTCCGTATCTTTAGTAATGATTGATGCTTTTGATGGAATCACATTAACTGTAGCTACCTTAGAGATGATTTGACCTGAATCATCAGTGTAACTATACGTTATCTTGTTAGTACCTGTCTTTTTTGTATCAACTGACCCCTCAACTTTAATGTCTTTAAACGGCACAGATTGATTGGTTAAGACGTAGTTATCCGAAGGATTCCATTTACTGTCTACATAAATAGTGCTATCTGTGGTATCTAGTGTTTGCCAGTTTAGTTTTAGATTAACCGTGCCAGATACATATCCATATGTACCAGTAAACTGATAATAGACATTAGTAGGTAGATTATTTTGATCAATTATTGATAAGGGTAGAGTATTATTGTTAGCGTTATAATTATTTCCGAAATCAGAATATTCGTGACCTAGAACACTGGCAGTTGAAAATGTAGTGTCATTCTTAATTAGTAAACCGGTTGAGAAATCAATACCAACAGTTTTAACAATATTTTTAATATCGTACGTTTGATTATTAGTGACTGGTTTTATCAAATTAATGTTAACGGAAATACTTTGTGAAGATCCCTTGGGTGGATTACTTTGATCTGGTTTAAGCCCAGCAAGGGGCGTAAAATCACTAATTTTATTGTTATTTCCTTCCCAATAAACGATTTTTGGGAAAGTAGACGTTATATTATTAAGTCCTGAAAGATTGTCAATATTATTGTCAGAAACGATAACACTAACAAGGTTAGGAACACTTACTGTTTTCAAGAAGTCTAGATTAGTTAGTTTATTATTTGAAAAATCAATAGTCTCTATGGAGTTAGAATTAATATGCTCTAACATATCACCAGTTATACCAGATCCAGTGATAGTAATGTTTTTTACTTTTGTCAGAATGTCTGCCAATTTAGCAAATGATGTATTAGTAGGTAGAGATACGTTTATCATTTTTAAATTGACAATATTTTTAGCGTACTCAATTCCATTCCAAGACGTCAGATTTTCATTTTCGAGTGAAAGGTTTGTTGAATTGAGTAAATCATCTTTTGTAAAGTCTTGATTTGCCTCAAGCCCTAAACTCTTTCTAAACGCATTTTGAAGAGCTTTATCAGGCATCCAAGAATCTAAGCTTGATGAAGATTTGCTGGTATTGGAAACAGTACTTGCAGAAATATGATCAATATATTCAGGGGCAGAGTAAAGAATCGGTGTTAGGGCAAGAATAAATAGCGATCGAAATATTTTATTGTGTTTTACCATTGCGAAAACTCCTATTTAATAATTTATCACACACATAGATACCATTATAACAGATAATTATTCATGGCAAGTATTTATAATTTCAGTATTTTTAGGCAACCATCAATAGACTTAATTGTTTGTTTTTGTTAATAAAACAACAATGTACAAAGATTTTAAAATCCTTTGCGTCTTTTCAATTGCATTATGTAAATCAATGGTAATTAAGAACGATATAATCTTTTTTGAATTGATGTTTATCAACCAGTGTCAAATTCCTTTCGTCTTTAATTACAAAATCATCAGCCTTACCTGAAGCTACAGACCAGGACGCGTTTAACAGAATAATATCATTATCGACCGTGTGCCACCAAATATTTTTTTCGAACGCTGCTTTTACCCAACCTTCTTTTATTAGTGCATGATTAATGCGCCAAACATCTACCACTCTATTGCCATGACTTGCTTTCATAAGGAACCTCCATTTTTTTAACACAAAATATAAACGCTTATAAGTTAAATGATAGACATTTTGATATTCTGTACCAACGAGAAATAAGGTGACTAGGGTGCTCTTTTTTTAGATAATTAAATAAAAATTTGCAACCCTCTTAAAAGTTTATTGCGCTAATAATTATACATTCGTCATAATTTTTGGTGAGGATAAGTTATGATATAATGTTTTTTGCAAGCAAGTTAAGGATTGGTGGAATCTGATAGCTGGAGGTGATGACTTATGTTGAACATCTTAAGCTACCTGAAAGGATAACACCAAATGGTCTTTTGGACCGCGGTAATTGTGTTAATTACATCTTTTGTTGTTTTGGCTACGAAGGTAGTCGAACTACTGAAAGAAATTAACAAGCCTAAGAAATAGGCAAACAAAAACCCCTTAACTTTGGCAGGTTCTAGGGGTTTGGATATAGACTTTATTGTTTTATCAAAAATAACCACCAACGCCGAAGCGCGCTTGCGATTTAAGGGCTCGTGTACCTAGCATGGGTCTTTTTTGTTTACATTTATATTATACCACTTTCACTGTTTTTGCCAATTATTTATGTTTCATAGATTATTTTTCTTGTGTTTATTCAGCATTTGTCAACAATTTTTCCGTTGTGTTGCTGAATAATTCATTAACAATAAATGGTGTTAGTAATGAAATGGTCGTACTAAGTGATACTTGATTAGGTGTATAGCGCTCTAGATATATTAAGTATCCGAAAGCTGGAATATTATTTGATATTTTTGACTCGACGTAGACGCGTTGTTTTAGGGAACTATTGTCATCAGAAATCATTATATTTTCAATTTTTGATTCTGAGTTATTTTCAATGTTATCTATTTTGTAGCCATTTTCAGCAAGAATCATTTTTTGAAAAAACAAATTCTTTACTTGCAATGCTGTCTTTGTTTGATAGGTTTGAATACCATTCTGTGTTTTCAAATGTTACTGAGCTGATCATAGTTATCTTTTTTCTATTTTAATTTAGTATACAATTTAAGTTGATATAACATGTATTACCCAAAGTAGCCGTTATATCAACTGTTCTCGCCCGTTGTGAAATACCCCTTGTGAATTTTGATCCCACTGCCCTATCCCGACAGTTCACAAAGTCTGTGTTAAGCTTTTTTCACAATCTATACCAATTATGAATTTTGTCTTTTTTCTTTAGCTGTGTATGTTTTCATGTACATATCAAACATTGTTTTTTGTTCAGAATCTAGCACTGTTTCTAACCTATCCAACATATTGATGATTAGATCATCTTGGGTATCAAAATTTAAAGTATTCTGTAATGCGTTAATTCTATTGACGGTGTGGCGTTGTATGCGAATAGTGCTGTATGTTTTGTTTTTTCTTGGTCTACCAATTTTAGGGTTTGGTGTTGTATTATAAGGCTTTGGTGTATTATCAAGAGTTGCAGTAGTTGAAAAAGTTTTTTTAGGTTCTGATATGTGTGTTTCCTCTACCTTTTTAAAAGCTTTTTTACGGTTGGGATCCTTATTGAATTCTAGTTTTGCCATAATTAGTTTTGGTGTGTCCTTTCTATAATCTCATCTGTTAAATCAGAATAAATACGGTGAACTTTAATATCATGAAAATCATTTTGCGCTGTCATCTGTTGTTCGGAGATTCCTTGACGATCATATCGCTTTAATCTTTCCATATGTTTTATGATGACATTAAAAAGTGTTTCTTCACCAAATATTTTCTTTGCGTCATCTATTATTTGGTTATCTAATCCAACATTGTTTTTTAGTAATACTGGCAGAATACCAGCAATGTCAAAATCAACATCTTTGTATGTGTTGTAGAAAGTTTGTAAATATTCCCAGAATGCTTCTGCTCCGTCTAAAGAACGTTGTTGTGTCTGTAAAACAATGATGACATAATCAGATGAATATAGAGCTGTGTCAGTATAAATTGATAATGTTGGTGGTACATCAAATATAATGTAGTCGAAACCATCTTCAATTTTAGAAAGTTGATCTTGAAAAAAACTAATTCTTTTCTTTTTATAATCTGGTTCGTTTGGTAAGAATTTAAGTTCTAGAAAGTCAGGATAATTAACAAAATCTTTGTGTGAAGGTAAAAGATATAAATTGTCCATTATTTCAACTAACGAATTTTTTATAGTATTTTCTTGAAGAGCAACCATCATGGTGTTTTCAATTGGTAATTCTATACCGTTTTGAAGTCCGTATGTTCTACGTAATAATTGTGTCGAATTTGCTTGTGGATCTAGGTCACATACTAAAGTCTTATATCCTTTTTTTGCTAATTCGTATGCTACCATTACTGAATTTGTAGTCTTACCAACTCCACCTTTAAAGTTTCCAAATAACATTTTTGTAGTCATAAATATTTATCTCCTCAATGAATTAAGTCATTTTTAAAAAACATTACTATTCTACTATCTGACTATTATACTATAATTCTATTTTACTATAATACTAATATACTACATAAAGTAAAGGTAGTAAACGCCTGTTAATCAATATTTAAAGTTTTATTTAACAGTATTATACTATTGTACTATCTAACTATTTTACTATAATACTATTTTACTACAAAAAGTATACAAAAAATTACTGCAAATTAAAAAGTGGCTGTTGACAATAAATTTCAAAACATTTAATATCAACGGTATAGATTTAAAGATTATTTTTAATTACCAAAAATAAATTTTTGCATAAAGAAAAGCCACCAAGAACGCCAATCCTTGATAGCTACATACAACTTATTTGTTTGATCAATGTAGCTCTATTATACAACATAACCTTTGTGTTGTAAATGTGGGTGATTTCAAAAAGAGTGAAGCCAAACACTTTAAGGGGTATGGTTGATATGACAGGTAGGGGGTAGTTGTGTTTTTGCAACTCGGTAGATCCAAAGTGCTGTATCAGGTATACGAAAAAATAGACAAGTGCCATTTTCCCAGACACTACTGTACAAAAATATTTGGGTGCTACACAAACATTCCATACTGGGCGTGTAGTAGGGTGAGAGCGACCATGAACGGCTCGGCAGGTAAAACGGTGTTTAAGGACACAGAGCTTGTCTTTAAGCTGTATCGTGACAAAGAGACTAAATATAGTGATACAGCGCCAATAAGGGCGTTTTTTTATTGGTTCAATGACTAAGTAATTGATTAAAGCAAGTGGGTAAAACCAAAGCTTGTATGGATAAGGTGACGGACGACTGAACGATCGGTCAAGTGTGTGTTTGATTAAAGTTTTTTTCTTCCTAAAAACAAGGGAAAAACTATCTTCGGCTCTAAACTTCCCTCACTCTCAATCAAGCATTTGTGACTTGCTTGTGTCAAGCATTTCTTTTAGTTTTCTCTATTGATTTTGATTTAAAGACAATAAAAAAAGCCACAATGATAATAATAACCACGGGCGAGCTTATCTGTTGTGGTGGCGGTTGGCTGTCGCGCGGTTTCCGCGTTTGGTGGCAGATTTTTAAAAAGGTCCAAGATGTATTTTATTTGTTATCTTTCTTCAATTAGCTATGATAAAAAAATAAAAATTGGTTATTTGTCACAGATATAATTATACGGTTAAACGAAAGGTATTCAGTTTTCAGTCGATCTACAGACGGATTTTAAAATGATTATCACGACCTTTAAAATTGTAATTAATCTGGATAAAAACTGCGTTTTTGATGCCTTTTTTTTATAGCAAGTTTTTGATACCCTCTTATTTCTTTGTATTTTGCATAGGCTTTACCTAATTCATTGTTAGGAACCATTTCAGTCATATCATCAAATAGTTGTGTGTATTCTTCAGCTATGGGATTAATCCGATAGTTGACAAGCCCGTTTTTAAAATCTATGTTTTCCGGAATAAAATTAAGTTGTCGATATTGCATCATCGTGACAAAGCCTAGTAGATTTTCCAGATTAGCTAACTGTGCTTCTAACTTAGCATTTTCTCGCTTAAGGGCTAATGCATTTAGTTTGTCAATTAGATCACCGTAGAATAGTTTAGCATTTGTTGCATTTAAGGCAATATTTTCAACGAAGAAGTGTAAAGCAAAACGATAAAGTTCACTACGATTAAACTTAGCGCCAATTGCTTCTGGGTGACGGTCTAGCCAGCGAGATAGCTGTTGGAAATACCATTCTTCACTCTGTGAATGACGAAGACTAATGATTTTTGGTTGCTTCTGATAAATAACAGGATCAAGGTTTAAGCCTTGTAACATTTGTTCAATTAATTCTAATTCGGTATTAACTGTTATTGGTATCTCAGTGGGGGAAACATCGCGATAAACCTTTCTTAAATAATTTCGCCGCTTGAGTAATCTTCTGGTCTGTGTGACTATGAGTTGACTGATAGTTTTCATGGGTTATTCTCCTTAGTGATATCTTTTATTTTGTGGTGACGTTAGGACAACTAGTGACAGTTTTGTCAAAAATAATTGCTCTTATGGAACCATTTTTAATTGTCACAGGCTTAACATAGCACAAATAAAAAATCTGCCAAAATGTGGCACAAATTATTTTGGTCATGATTAAAAAATCAAACTAAAAAGAATTATTTTTAACGATAATTAGGACTAATTTTAGCGCATAGAGTACCTGTCAAATATACGTGTTAAAAATATTTTAATGCGTCGCTTTCAACTTCAATATAGTCGTGTTAAGTCCACCATCATTCATGATATTTCAAAATAAGAGAATCGTTTAAATGGCCTGAAATAGTGTGACATTTGAGAACAGAGAAACCACTTTAAAATTCTAATTTTATCTAATGATACGTCGCTAAAAGGTAAACCTTTTAGCTATAAAAAATGTACAGAAAGGGTAAAACATCTGTATGACAAGCGTATGACGGTTCTCTGAATAGGAAACCTTCTTAAGTGCCCGTACGACGGGATTTAGGCACACCTTGCCGGCACGTCCCCTTAACCTGTTCTTTTTTTTATTTTTTTTTTTGAGGCTGTGTTTTTCGATGCTATGGATTAACGTATAATTTTTGATAAGCAGCAAAATGCAGTTGTGATCTAACCAATTTTTCGAACTTGTTTCTGTTGATTGAGGAGACTAAAAAAAAAACCAAATAACAATCCGAAAATTTGGCCAGAGTTAGTTGATTATTGGGGTTAATAATTTTTATCAAGTTACGCTCATATTGAAAAAATTATTAGTATGACTGGGGTGACATCAATTACGAATTGATACAATTTGATTTTGATTTAATCTATTAAGATTATAGTATAGATATGGTCAATTATACGACCATACTCTCCCAAATTAATTCTATATTCTCTCTTAAGCCAGACAAACTCCCTTGTCTGGCTTTTCTTTGTTGCTAGTTTATTTAGTATATGTGTGTTTTTGGTAATAGCGTAAAAATGAGGCACGCTTTATTGGGAGAGCAGCGTAAATCAACGGCCTAAAATTTTGCAAATGCCAAAAGGCTAGTTGTGGAGATTAAGAGAGTTAGACCAATTATTTTTTTAAACATTCACAAATCATGATTACAGAAGAAACTGCTCATCTATTGGTCATTTTAAAGTGGATACCCTACAATCTGCCACATTCATATTCACTCAAAGGACATACATGTATGGATTCGTTTCATTCAATATTGAAGCGTAAAGAGGTTTATTTGAAGGCATCCCAAACATTAACTGAAATCCAATCAGCCATTGGTTGGACTATCAATTTTTTATAGTCGCAATCGTATCACAAATGTTGCCCAAGTAACTGAATAAAAATAGTCCAATTTATTGACTTATGAGCATAGTATATAATTACAATTAATATGTTATAATTATTTCAAAATAGACTTTTGGGAGAAATCTGTATAAATGTATAAAGTAAAAATCGTTAATATATTAGCTTTGGTTATTTTAGTTGTAAATGTTTTTATCTCGCCAATAGTAGCTATTGCAAGTGACAATGCGAATGAAAATAATGTCACACATTCTGATACATCCACTCAGCCTAGAATAACTTATAATGCTAATGGTGGGTCTAATTCTGGTGCTGTGACCAATGATCAAGTAACACTACATGGGTCATACACGGTTGGTAAAGTGGGAGCAGGTGAGGGAGAAATGAATTTTTCAGCTCCCAATCCTAGTAACCAAATTTTTGATGGATGGAACACTAGACCTAATGGTTCCGGTGATAGTTACACCGCAGGGCAAGTCGTAAACAATTGGCCCTATGAAACAGATACTGTATTATATGCTCAGTGGGCTAATGCTTCTAGTCTAATTTTTAATTTAAATGGTGCCACTGGAAATAATGCACCAGATAATCGATTCAACAAGGTAGGAGCTAAAGTCACTATACCGGATGTTCCTACAGGTTTACAAGTTAGTAATAACGAAAAAGAAGTTACTAATATTTGGAATACGAAGCCCGATGGTTCCGGAACCGACTATACACCAGGTAGTTCCTATACCCTAACCGAAAACAATACTACTTTTTATTTAAAGATTGTGCCGAAAGCATATGCTGATACGGTAGAACTAAAATTTAATCTAAATGGTGGTACAACAGATAATTCAGATTTGTTGAATGGATTACAAACGACAGCTGATAGTAATTATCAAATAAAGTTACCTTCGACAATACCAACAAGAAGTGGTTACAGATTCACCGGTTGGAATATTAATAATACAAATTATCAGGCTGGTGATAATGTAGTAATACACTATTCAACTACAGCATCTGCAAGCTGGCAACCATTACAACAAATTGTGTTTAAGACAGGTATACCAAGTAATTCCACAGATGAAATTAGTAATATGCCTTCTGATAATTCTGTTGATGCAAATAATACTAATTACACTGTTCCTAGTAATGTTCCAACTAGAAAATCTACTGATGGAAGTGGGAACCAATACAAGTTTTTGTATTGGGTAATAAATGGTGCAGTAAAAATCTCACCAAATGCACAATGGAGAACCAATAATGGTGTTGCTGGAACATGGACATTTGTTGCAGTTTGGGATTCTTATAATCCAAATAAGCAGTGGACTGTTTCATTAAATGGTAATGGGGCTTCAGGAACGCCACCATATTCACAAATTTACGTTAATAGAGGAAGTTCTTTAACTATTCCTGGACAAGGAAGTTTAACGAGATCTGGATTTACTTTTATTGGTTGGTCAGATGGAGAAAAAATTCATAATGAAGGGGACTCATATACACCGCAAGCAGATAAAGTGTTAATTGCTCAGTGGTTGCAGAATAATGCGCAGGGAAGTTTAAAGTTTAGTACGCAAGCTAAATCAGGAAGTAATCCAGAGGCAATTATTGCTAGTGTTGGAGATACAATTACACTTCCAGATGCACCTTCTGATAATGTTGGCAGCGACAATAGTTTTCATTTTTGGGGTTGGTCGACAAATAAAAATGCGAGCATACCTGATTATTACCCGGGACAAAGTTACACTATGACATCGGGGGTCAGGACATTATATGGCGTGTGGACTGCTACGAATACAGAGCATTGGGCACAAATAAAATTAGATTTAAATGGTGCGGATGGAAAACTTCCTTCCGAAATATCACTGAACAATGCATATCCGTTGACTTCATCAGATGAAACTTATAAGTTTACTGTGCCGACTATAACCCGAACTGGCTACAATCTGACAGGATGGGTTTATAGTAAAGATGATAAGGTATATCAGCCCGGTGACATCCTTACTTTAGATGATCTGAGTGAAACAAAAAAAGTAGGAACATTAAAGGCACAGTGGAGTCCAATCACATATGATATTTCTTACGAAAAGGGAGAAGCTACTGGAGGTGAAGTCCCCAGTGGCAGTACCACAATAAATTACAATCAAGCATATACTATATTAAATAACACAGGAAATTTGGTTAAAGATGGCTACATTTTTGTTGGATGGACTGACGGAAAGAACAACTATAAAGCCGGACAACGCATCGTTCCTAAACAGGATACTACACTTAAGCCCATATTCATACCAGCCCCAAGTGGAGGTGGTGTAGGTGGAGTTGGTAATATTAGTATTGTTTATGTTGCTTTAGAAGACGGAGTAACAGGCGATCTTCCTCAGTCTGCTAGTGTACCTGGTGGATATACGAACAAGTATACTGTAGCTAGCCCATCTGACAATTTTTCTTACCCAGGATATGATTTTGTGGGATGGTATACAACTGATGAAAATGGAAATGAAACTGATTATTCTCCGGGTTCAGTAATAACGGTTGGTACGACTAATATTGTGCTATATGCTAAGTGGACTAAGCATACGACTATACCAAATAATTCTGTTACCGTCTCATTTAGTGGTAATGAAAATACATCCGGATTGGCACCACAAAATAGGTATTCAGTAAATAGTTCTAGTGTAAGTTTACCTAATCAAAATACACTACAAAAAAATGAATTTTTAGATAACAATGAATCTACTGGTCAGGTCGAAACAGTCCCATATATATTTGTAGGATGGAGTAAGAATAAGTATGCAAAAGCAGATGATGCTGATGTGTTGTTACCAGGTACCGTCATAAAACCCACAACGAATGAAACGTATTATGCCGTATGGGATAAAAAAAATATTAAACAAACACTAAGTTACAATGGTAACGGTAATACAGGTGGAAATTTGCCAGATAGTATTACAGATGAAAGATATACGCAAGTTAGAGTTGATCAGCAAAATCAAGGGGCTCATCTCGTTAAAAACGTTACAGAATCTGGAAAATCAGTTTCATATGTTTTCGGTGGATGGAATACAAAAGCTGATGGTACAGGAATTGATTATTATCCAGGATCAGCTTTATATCTTGAAAAAAACACTGCACTTTATGTCAAATGGATTCCTTTAGCTTCTCCTTCAGCTAAAGCTAGAATTATATATATGGGTAATGGTAATACCTCGGGTGATTATCTTTATATAAAAGATACTAATGATAATCCGTATACCATTGATAATCAAGGATCATTAAACAAAAATGGATACCTGTTCGTAGGATGGAATACAAAAGCTGATGGTACTGGAACTAATTACAATCCAGGACAACCAGTCAACAATATAGAACATACGCAATTAATGTTGTTTGCACAGTGGATTAAAGTAGATTCACCATTAAATATTGTCTATAATGGTAATGGGAATACAGCTGGTAACGTCCCGCCACTCTTTCAAGGAATGGTAGGATCTAACGTACAATTGGCTAGTATAGCTGATGTGAACAAATTAGGTCTTACCAAGACTGGATATATGTTTGTCGGATGGTCTAAAAATGTTTTCGGTACTGGGACTCAATATGTTGCCGGTGAATCGTATGTATTTAACCAGAACACATTATTGTATGCCATTTGGGCTCAAGATGGTAACTATATTGCTACTCCATCTAAAATAACTTATTATCCAAATTATAGTGGTGCTGATAAATCTTACCAAGTTCAAGGATATGTAGATGCATCGGCAAAAGTTGATGGGACTAATGTTCTGAATGGGCATAAGATAGTTTCCAAAGAAATTAATGGTGGTGCATATTTAGGAGAAGATTATGCTATAAGTTCTTATAGTGCTACTAAACTTCCCTTAAGAAGTAATTACGCATTTGTGGGTTGGTCGACAGATCCAGAAGCGACGAGTGTAACATACTCGGCAGAACAAGTTACAAACATTGGGACAGAAAATCTTAACTTATATGCTGTATGGGAACCAATTAAATATCAAGTTATATTTGATAAAAATAGTAATAATGCATCTGGAACGATGCCTAATCAAAACATTGAATATGGAAAGCAAGCTAATTTAAATAGTAACCAGTATGAACGGGGTGGATATAGTTTTGCCTCATGGAATACCAAACCTGATGGAACTGGAACTAAATATGACAACAATCAATCGGTTTTCAATTTAGGAGATGAAAGTAATAATCCCATATTATATGCACAGTGGACTGCCAATGATCAAAGTATTAACTTTGATGCCAATGGTGGTAGCACAGATCAAACGACAATTAGTGGTAAGACTGATAGTACTGTCGACTTAAGCAAGGTCAAGACAGCAACACGAGATGGTTATACGTTTGCCGGCTGGTATACGGCTAAGAGTGGTGGCGAAAAGATGCCAGACAGTCTGAAGGTACCAAATGGTGGTGTGACGTATTATGCGCAGTGGACAGCTAATGATCAAAGTATCAACTTTGATGCCAATGGTGGTAGCACAGATCAAACGACGATTAGTGGTAAGACAGATAGTACGGTAGACTTAAGCAAGGTTAAGACAGCAACACGAGATGGTTATACGTTTGCCGGCTGGTATACAGCTAAGAGTGGTGGCGAAAAGATGCCAGATAGTCTGAAGGTACCAAATGGTGGTGTGACGTATTATGCGCAGTGGACAGCTAATGATCAAAGTATCAACTTTGATGCCAATGGTGGTAGCACAGATCAAACGACGATTAGTGGTAAGACTGATAGTACTGTCGACTTAAGCAAGGTTAAGACAGCAACACGAGATGGTTATACGTTTGCCGGCTGGTATGCGGCTGAGAGTGGTGGCGACAAGATGCCAGACAGTCTGAAGGTACCAAATGGTGGTGTGACGTATTATGCGCAGTGGACAGCTAATGATCAAAGTAT